>ML809041.1:354604-374009 GCA_009831015.1 Picea engelmannii
CATCTATTTTAGTAGATGACAATGCTTCCAATTTTAAATATTTTAAGACTTCTTTAATGAAAACCTATTGTTAAATCCTTTAATTAACCTTCTCAATAACTTAATTTATGAAATACAACCCCATCTCTTTATTTATAATGAGTAATAATATGTGGTGAACATGGATATTTAAAAAAAGAAATACAACGTCTTATTATCAAACCCCAAGTTGTTATGACTAGACTAAAAACCTAATCTCATGATCATTCACTTATGTGAGTAGCATCCATTCATTCTTAAAAATTTATAGTTAACAAATCTAACAACATTATTATATATATGTAAGAATCTAAGGTAACCTTAAGCATGGATTTACATGCTAAACTCTAGTTGGAATGTTATCTAAGGAGAGGTTTGAAACATGCATATAAAGGGTATAAGTTGAATAATATAAGCTCTAGTATCTAAAGAGAAAATAGATAATGTCTATCATGTAAAATTTATAAAAAAATTACAATTGTCAAATTGTTATCCTTTTAAGGAAATCTAACCAATTGCTTAGTGCTTGGATATCAAAGTTATGGAAAACATTATTAAACACATTTATATTTATTGATAATAAAAGGTTAGGTTTAAATTTATTGCACCGAGAGTGGCAAGGTGATTTACAATCCAGTATGGGGGAGATATTGTCACGTTAGCGTGATGTTAGATTAGATAATGTTACATTAAAATAATAATAATAAATTCGACTCAACTAAAAAAAATTAAATAACTACATACCTACATATTTAGATAACAACATATAAATTAAAATTTACACATTAAGAAATTTGATCCCTCTTGGTACTTGATAGATCCATATTTAAGATGGATCTACATTGGTTAATAATAAAAGGTGTCTAGGTTGAACTAATATTTATCACCATGAGAGTTGTTTGAAAGATTAATTTATTCCAAGTAGATGATTATTAGAAATTAATCTTATTAAAAAATTTCAAATTTTGCAAATCTAAAATTTCATTAAAGAAACTTTAACATCACCCACCTTTAATTTATTTGTATCTACCGGTATAGGGCTTAGATATTTGGAATTAATGAAATATCACCCTTGGGACATGTAAATTTGAGGGAATCAGACATGGGCCAGTGATGAAAAACTCCCACCAATTAATCAGACCAAAGCTCAACCGAAAAAATATGAATATTGATTTACAATTAATTTACAAAATTACATCTTCTCCAAACAAACAAATAGTCATAATTATAAATGGTAACTAACAATGCCACACATAAACTACTACATTTAGAAGGAATCAAAATGATTTTTCTAACGTCTTTCTATATACCCAGATTCAAAATACATAAAATTACAACATCAAAGAGTCAAAATGATTTATCTACAATATTTCTATAGCAAGTTTCAAAATGCGTAAAATTTATCAAACAATTAATTTAAAAGATAAATGAATATATAATAAGTACCCATAAAATATAACTTGGTGGTAAACTATATCATTCAAGTTAACATATGATGCGGGAGCATCTGCTAATAAATTTTGAGATTAACCCAAATGGTCACAAGCATTTACCAAGGGAATAGGTTCCCTAATTTTATTGTAATAGCTAGATATTTCTAGAAGATATCTTAGTAGATATATTTTATCAAATAGTTTATATTTTTATTGGTTTGTTGTTGATATTTGGGAACATAATTCTATATTTGGAATTGGTTTGGATAGCTCAGGATTTTGTTAGTTTGTGGGCTACCCAAGAGCTCTAATTTTTATTTATTATTTTTGTATTGTGAGAGGTTATAAAGTGTGTGGAGAGCGTGCGAGATGGTGTGTTTGTAGAGGTTTGAGAGATCACGCAGGAACATAGTTCCATTTTTGTATTTTATTCCTTCGATCATTAAATAAATAATTGTGGTTATGAATTTATACTCTCTATATGTGTATTGTTGAACTCTGCTTATCCAATGAGTAAATAGAGTGGCAATTGATTATATCTTCAAGAGATTGAGCGTAGATTCATAGTCAATCTCTATGAAATTTGCAAGGTTCAAAAGTTTAGAAACTGGTGGTTGTGATTAAATTTCAGAGAAAAGCTCCAATAAATTGACGGTTCTCATTGACCTTCCATCATACCTCGAAAGGGATAGAACATGTGTTGTTTTGGAGCCTTTCTATCTCCTGTCAAACCTCCATTCTGACACAACAACTCCGAGAGTGAAATACAACCATCCATCGGCGAAGGAAATCAATAATCTAGATTGATCGTTGATCAGAACTCTGGCGATTAAAGTAATTTCGACAACAAATATAGGTCATTCATCAGAATAGATCTAGAGATGATATAACTCTCCATTAGAAAGCCAGTTTTGGAGCTTGTCATAACACTCTGACATATGCAACATTAGAGAATATTCCTTTTCTATACCATCCATTTGACATTCAGAAGACTCTAAAATTAGGGTATTGAAGAATATTTTTTCGCAACTTTGTTTACGTGCTGACATATCTGATCGTCCATTTCAAGAAGTGATCAACAGTAGATACAAAATGCAACCCTAATATGAAACATATCTACACCATCTATTCAAATAGAAATCAATGGTTATGATTAAAGATTATTTGGAGCCTGAAAGAGACCATTTGGATTACTACTCCAACCATTCAAAGTTCCACTCTCAATATTGTTGCACTGAAAATATCTGACCGTCCATTCAAAAGCAAATCAATGGCAGAGGAAATTTTCACTCTGGAAATCTATTCATAGTTTAAAGCCTATGAAATTTGCGAAGGGAATAAGAATGTGCATCTAGTGTTTGGTCATGTGAAGAAGAGAAATGGCTTAACGTCTAATTGGACCTGAAATTATTTGAGCACAATATTCGTTCTGAGGCTGGGAAGTTGAGAATTTGCCAATAGAGTAAGAGTCTGAATACTTTTTTCAGTGGGTTGTGAAGCTGTAAGGCTATCAATTTTTGGTATAAGAGCGAAAGATACCACCAGAGCATGCTCGTGAGAAGAGAATATGCCACCCAAGATAAGAGGTCGATGCATACCAGTTGTAAATGTGGAATTGCAATAGGAGGTGATACAAATCCGATAAAGGATGGAAGACATGGAGACTTCCATGAAGAGAGAACCAGATACAGGAGATATCAGTGAAAGTGAAGAGACCACAACCTCCGATGAAGAAGAAGGAGAAGAAAGAACAGAATAAAAGTTGATTAGGGTGGTAACAATGGTAGGTGCCAAACCAAAAGTAGAAGTACCAACGTATGAAGGTAAAATAAATGTTGAAGAATTGATTGACGTGATAAATATTTTGATTGTGAAGATGTAGATGAGGAGAAAAAGGTAAAGTGTGTTGTGACAAGGTTGAAGGGTCATGCGACACTATGGTGGGATGAATTACAATTATACATAAATAGAAAAGGGAAAAGAAAGATCAGGAATTGGAATGGAATGATTGCTAAATTCAAAAGCAAGTTAATGTCGAAGGATTACCAGTTGAAACTATTCAGACAGTTGCAGAATCTCATATAGAAGACTATGACTATGAAAGAATATATAGAGGAGTTTTACATATTGACAATTAGAGATGGGCATGTTGAGGAAGATGTTTAAAAGGTTGACAGATAAATTAATGGTTTTAGGTATGACATACAAGATGAAATTAGCATTATGTTCCTGAAGATAGTTGAGGATGCATATCAAACAAATTTGAAAGTAGAGGAGAAGCTGGCTAGAAAAAAAATCCATAAAACCAGAGGAAGAGGTCCAAATAGAAGAAAATAACAATATAGTCACAGAGGAAGATTTCACATTACAAAGGATGAAGGAAGAAACTCAAGATCAAGTAATTAGCCATCAAGAAGAGGAGAATCCAGAGGCATAATATTTTTCTCTAGAGGCATAGGTAGAGGAGGCATAGAAATTAAATGTTACACATGTGGAAATATAGGCCATATGTCATGGGACTATCTAGAAAACAAATCAGCAGGTCAAAGAAGTGCACATGTTGCAGAAACCAAGGAAGAGAATGTGAATACAGTCTCAAAAGAAGAAGTTCCTAAGGTAGGGGAGTCATTGTTGCTGAAAAGAGTTTTGATTAAGCTAGAGAAGGAAGCTAAAGAACTAGCTCAAAGGAAAAGTCTATTCATAACTGTATACAAGTCAAGAGGTAAGTGTCACAAAGTTGTTATTGATAGTGGTAGCACAAATGATTTGGTTTCCATAGAGATGGTAGAGAAGTTGGGATTGAAGATGATAGTGCATACCACTCCCTACAAAATGTCCTAGTTGTAGAAAGGAAATTATGTTTTGGTGAATGAGCAGTGTAATGTGGAAATTCAAATTGGGAGCTACAAGGATGAGGTATTATGTGACATAATTCCCATGGATGTCTACCATATTTTTCTAGGAAGGCCATGGAAATACGACAAAAAATCCATTTATGATGGTAGGAGGAACACATATTCTCTTGAGAAAGATGGAAACAAGCATGTATTGTTTCCCTTACAGGATGAAGGAGTCAAAGAGGAATTTGGTCCCAGTGTATTGATGATGAGTGGAAAGGAACTACTCCAATAATTCAAGAAAGAGGAGGTACATTTTGCATTAATTGGCAAACCTAAGGTAATACTTACAAGTATGAATTTGGATGATTTTCTTGTAGAAGTTAAGACCATGTTAGATGAGTTTGATTATATTATAGTTGATGATTTTCCAAATGCATTACCCCTATAAGGAGTATTAGTCATCACATTGATTTGATTCTAGGAGCAAGTTTTCCTAACAAAGCAACATAGATAATGACACCACATGAAAATGAGGAGATAAAGAAGAAAGTGCAAGAGCTTTTAGATAAAGGACTGATAAAGGAGAGCTTGAGTCCATGTGTTTTTCCAATAGTACTCATCCCAAAGAAATATGGAGGTTGGTGTATGTGTATTGATTCAAGAGCAATCAACAAGATAACAATAAGGTATAGATTCCCAATGCCTATAATTGATGATCTGTTAGACTGTTTGAGTGGTGATAAGTATTTCTCAAAGATTGATTTGAAAGTGGATATCACCAAATAAGGATTAGAGAAGGAGATGAATAGAAGATTGATTTCAAAACTAATAATGGACTATATGAATGGTTGGTGATGCCTTTTGGGCTCACAAATGCTCCAAGTACTTTCATGAGATTCATGAATGAAGTTTTGAAAGAATTCATTGGAAAATTTGTGATAGTGTATTTAGATGGTATATTGATATATAGTCAAACAAGAGAAGAACATTTGATACATCTCAAGATGGTTTTGAGTACTTTACATAAAAACAAGTTGTTGATTAATTTGAAGAAATGTAGTTTTATGAAGAATGAGCTAATCTATTTGGGATTTGGGATATCTAAAGATGGTTTAAAGATGGATCCAGAAAAAAGTGCAAGCAATTGTAAATTGGCATAATCCAAGAAATGTGTTTTAGGTAAGGAGTTTCCATGGTTTAACAAGTTTTTATAGAAATTTCATAAGTAGTTTCAGCCAATTATGTGCTCCAATTGAGGAAACAATCAAGGAAATAAAGTAACCATTCAAATGGACAGAAACAACTGATAAGAATTTCAAATTGTTGAAAAAGAAGATCATTGAAAATCCTATTTTAGTTTTTCCATACTTTGGTATGTCTTTCCAAGTTGAAAATGATGCTATTGGCATTGCAATAGTAGTTGTCTTAAGTCAAGATCAGAGACCAATTGCATATTTTAGTGAAAAATTGAATGAGGCTAAGAAGACATATTCTTCTTATGATAAAACGTTTTATGCAATTGTCCAAGCACTAAGGAAGTGGAAACACTATCTCAAGCCCAAAGAATTTGTTTTGTACACTGGTAATCATGCATCGCAACTCATAAGTAGTCAGTCAAAATTAAATCAGAGACATGCCAAGTGGGTTGAATTCCTGTAAAATTTCACATTTGTTATTAAGCATACCAATGGTAAAGAAAATAAAGTTGTTAATGCATTGAGTATGATTAATTTGATTTTGCAAGGGTTCCAAGTCAGCACTTTAGGATTTGATGGACTGAAAGAAATGTATAAATAAAATGAAAATTTCAGAGATGCTTATGCAGCCTATGACAATCCAATTTTCAGTAATAGAATACAGTGGTTGAGTTACATGATACACGAAGGGTTATTGTTCAAGGATAGTAAGTTGTGCATACCAAGATGTTCCATGAGGGAAAATCTGATCAAGGAAAAGCATAATGGAGGACTCACATGACATTTTGGATAAGAAGAGACCTTTGCTCAAGTTAATACTTTTTATTTTTGGTCAAGTATGAAGACTGATGTGAAAAGGTTTGTAGAGAGATGCATAATTTGTTAGCATGCTAAAGGGAGAAGTCAGAATGCAAGTTTGTATCAGCGACTACCTATCCCAAATAAGCCATGGATTCAGTGAGTATGGACTTTGTGTTAGGATTACCAAGCACACAAAGAGGTAATGATTCTATTTATGTTTTGGTTGATAGATTCTCTAAAATGACACATTTAATTACTTGTAAAAATACCAGTGATGCAACAAATATTGCAATTTTTTCTTTAGAGAAGTGGCAAGATTACATGTTTTTTCTAACAATATTGTTTTTGATAGAGACACCATATTTGTGGGACATTTTTGGAGAATTTTATGGAATAAACTTGGTACTAATATTAGTTTCAACTCAGCATATCACCCACAGACTGATGGGAAAAAAAGAGTGGTGAACAAAAGTCTGGGAAATATTTTGAGGAGTCTTGTAAATGAGAATCCCAAGCAGTGGGATCAAGTGTTTTCTCAAGATGTTTTTGCATATAATGATTCACCTAACAAAATCACGTGAATGAGTCCATTTCATATCTTGTATGGGATGCATCCAAGAGGTATATTTGAATTGATGAATTTGGGAAAATAGGAAATGAGAAGTGTTGATGGTGAAGACTTTGTTGTGAGTATGCAGGAGCTACAGGAAAGAGTCAAGTAGAAGTTGCATGAGAGCAGTAGCAAGTACAAACAGGGGGTATACATGAGAATAATATCAGTGGATTTTCAATTTGGTGAGTTGGTAATGGCATAATTAAGAAAGGAGAGATTTCCTACAGGCACATATAACAAATTGAAGCTTAAGAGAATTGGGCCATGTAAGATTTTAAGAAAATTTTCTTCTAATGCTTATGCAATAGAACTTCTAAGAGACATTGGAAATTATCCAATATCTAATGTTGTATATTTTTATACATTCAAAGGGAAAGAGGATGTTTCAACAAATGAACATGTAAGTGATGAACATCAGACCATTGGATGGAAAGAGAAATTTCCTAAAACAATTCAGAAAGATATTGAAGCAGTGTTGGATAAGAAAGTGGAAAAAAGAAACATAGGTAAAGAATAATTTCAGTGTTTGATTAAGTGGAAAAATAAATCAGTGGAGGATGCTACTTGGATGACAACAACAAAAATTTCTAAGTATGGCATAAGCATTGAAGATCTCATGAATAATTATTTTCTTCCCCGGGAGTTTGATGCAGGAGCATATGCCAATAAATTTTGAGATTGACCCAAATGGTCACAAGCATTTAACAAGGGATTTGGTTCCCTAATTTAATTGTAATGGACATATATTTCTAGAACATATCTTAGCAGATATCTTCTATCAAATAGTTTAGCTTGTTATTCGTTTGTTTTTGATATTTGGGAACTAAATTCTAGATTTGGAATTGGTTTGGATAGCTCAAGATTTTTTTAGTTTGTGAACTACACAAGAGCTCTAAGTTTTATTGATTATTGTTTTATTGTGAGAGGTTAGAAATTGTGTGGAGAGAGTGTGAGATTGTGTGTTTGTAGAGGTCCGAGAGACCATGAAGGAACATAGTGCAATTCTTGTATTTTATTCCTTCGATCATTGAATAAAGAATTGTGGTTATGAATTTATACTCTCTATATGTGTATTTTTGAACTCTACTTATCCATTGAGTAGATAGAGTGGAAATTGATTATATGTGCAGGGGATCGAGCACAGATTCAGAGTCAATCTCTATGAAATTTTTGAGGTTAAGAAGTTCAAAAATTGACGACTATGATTAAATCTGGGAGACAAGCTCCAACAGATCGACGATTCTCATTGACCTACCATCGGACCCTGAAAGGGACAGAACATGTGTTGTTTTGGATCCTTTCTATCTCCTATCAAACCTCCATTTCGATGCAACAACTCCGAGAGTGAAATCCAACCATCCATCAACGAAGGAAATCAACGATCCAGATTGATCGTTGATCAGAACTCTAGGGATGAAAGCAATTACGACAAAAAATCTAGGTCGTTCATCGAAATATATCTAGAGCATATCTAACCATCCTCTTGTCACAACACTTCGACACACACAACATCAAAGAATATTCCTTTTCGATGTCGTCCATTAAGCATTCAGAATATTGGGGAAGTTTCACAACTCTGAAATCAGTGTATCAAAGAATATTTCGTCGCAAATTTGTTTACGTGCCGACAAATCCGATCATCCATTTCAATAAGTGATCAAAGGTGGAGACTGAATTCGACCCTACTTTGAAAGCTATCTGCAATGTCCGTTCAAACAACAATCAATGATCATGAATAAATATTATTTGGAGCCTAAAAGAGACCATACAGAGCACTACTCTGACCATGTGAAGTTCCACTCTGAAAATATGTGACCGTCCATTCAAAATAAAATCAACGGTTGAGGAAAGTTTCAATTTCGAAATCTAGTCATAGTTTAAAGACTGTGAAATTTGTGAAGAGAATAAGCCTATGTATCTATTTCTTGGTCACGTGAAGAAGAGAAAGGGCTTAACATCTAATTAAACCTGTAATTATTTGAGCACGAGATTCGTTCCTAGGTCATGAAGTTGAGAATTTGTGTAAAGGTATGAATACTCTGTTCAATGGCTTATGAAGTCGTAAGGCTAACAACGTAAAAAGTAATTAAAGTAAAAACTAAATGAAAAGGAAGTAAACAAAATGACTAAGAAAATTTAATTGCCTTGCACTTAAATTATGTGCCCTAAATCTTGTCTCAAATCTCTTTTACCCACTTAACAAGGTCATTTATGGAAACACAAGAGTATTGAAGTGTACCCTAGGAGAGTTATTACCATAAATCATAAATGGTAAATATCAAAGAGTGCCTTTCACAAATTGCTACATCAAGAATTAATCAAAATGAATGATTTTTCTTAGGTATTCCTATATAGCAGGATTCAAAATACATAAAATTACTACATTGATGATAGAGAAGGATTCAAAATACATAAAATTACTACAACGATGAGGAATTAAAATTAATTTTCTACACTATATCTATATAGCAGGATTCAAAATACATAAAGGTTTATTTAGAACTTTAAAAAATACAAGACTTCAATGTAGTCTAGTAAGGTGTTCCACTATTTAGCACAACTCATCAGTACTAATGGCCATTACAGAGCCAATTTCATCCACCTCTTTCCTGATGAGATCCAGAAATCTCTCAATCAAATCATCATCCGGGAACTTTTTTTCATCACCTGTTTTGTTTTCATGGTTGAATGACCGCCACTGCTCATGGCTTAAAACCCCCCTACTCCTTTGATTACCTTGACAATATTCATCTGCAACTTTAGAATAATTTGATATTTCTCCTTGGGAAGGGATGCGATAACACCAATAATATCGTTCGTTGTCCCAAATAGTACTGTAGGAATATTATTTCCATCTTAACCAAACAAGGGCAGAGCTAAAGATCCAAGATGGTATTTACCTTCAACTTCCAATTTTCCTTCCTCTTCGTGATCAATTGCAACATCATTATTTTTCTTCACCGTAAAAATGTTGAAAATTGCTCTTTGCACCTAGGTATATATCGTCATCCAAAAATTTAACATCGGTCATCTAGTTTGCACTATAACTACGAGCTCTATTCTAACATACCTCCTTGATCATGCTTGTATACCAACATATACATATATTTCAGATAATCACCAACTAAGATAAAATCTCCATGAGGTTTAACATGAACTACAAGTACATGACCAAGATGTCCACATTCATACTCTAGCTCCCCAGAACCATCATCACAGATCACCCATTTGTACAAATCAATCTTTTCGTCGATTCCTGCAAGTATTTTTCCATTAAATGCATTAAGACTGTATACAACACCCTTTGTCTCCTTCTTGTCAGAAAATTAATCATTCCACCACCCAAAAGATGACTTATCTCAGCCGATCGAATTTTGAAGAGTTACCACCGCTCAGAAATCAATTGCCACTGCCTTGACTACCTTATTCATTTAATGATCGAAGAGTTATCACCGCCACACCGTTTTATTTTCGAATGATTAAATTTCAAAGGGGAAATAAACCATTAATGTTCTGGAAAATTCAAATTCGACTTAGATACAATGAAGGGGCAAGCTAACCGACTAATTGTATCAGTATATATACATCTATGTAATTCTGATTTTTGATATGCACACATATACATAGAGAGAAATAGAAAAAGAATTTTGAGAGTGTTATCAGGGGATTTTATACTTTGTTACTGTTTGAATCTGAGTTTGTAAACTCATGATAATGTTCAAATTTATTACAGAGTAATTTATTTTTATGTAGCATGCATACTCTATTTTCTTTTTGAAAACTTCAGTTAAATACTTATGATGTGCAATGTTTTGCTGTAGAATGCTATTGAGTTTTTAGTACAAAAGTATTGGGTGGATTTACTGTTGTAGGGAATGATTCATTGAAGTTATTTTACTGTTGGAATCTAAGTTTTAGTTTGTTGTTATAATTCCCTTGTTTCTGCTATAACTCTGTTTTGTTGTAATAACCATTTTACTCTCTGTTGAAACACCTATTGAAAAGGTTGTTGTAGAATAGAGTATCGATCTTTGTGTATGATGCCGGAGTGATTCACTTAATTTTTTAATTTAATAGTTTTTTATTGTTTGTTGAAACATGTACTGAAACACATGGTTGTATCTTACAGGTGTTGTTACACAGTGTTGAAACTCGTGTAGTAATTGTTCATTGTTTTCTAAAGCACTCTCCTACATCCTTCATTGTGGTATCAGAGCTAGTGATATTTTTGTTAAGTACTTGAATAGATATGGAGATAAATCTCAAAATAAACCCACAATATCAATAAGAAAAAACAAACCATTCACCAAAATATTGAACACAAGAACCCTTGAGGTAGGGTAACACCATATATTATTCCTTAAGGAAGGAATGTACTCCTCAAGCAATGCTTGATACATTCACAATATTCTTCACTATGTTTCATTACATTTATTACACTTATTTATATAGCTCTCTCTATCTCCTAGGAACCTTCTAGAGAGCCTTCTCACATTTATTACATTTAAATACCATAGTGGGACTTTATTAATATAGTGGACCTAGTCCACATTACATTGAATGACCACATTCTCATATATTAAAGGAATTCCACTAATAATGCATAACCACATTGCCATTGGGTACCACCCTAGGTACCCCATATTACTTCCCTAGATATACTACATTCCATCCCCCTTCACATATTTCGTCCTCGAAACACGAGAAGAAACCATACAATATGATTGGCTAAGCAATGTATCCAATTGGTACCAAGTACGACCATCCATCCATCACAATGGAATTCGAACATGGTACCATGTATCCAATTGGTACCAAGTACAACCATCCACCCATCCCAATGTATCATGATCTTGCTCTGCATCATGTCAAGGTTGCCATGGGATTGTTTTTGTAGCTTGATCTCTTCTCATAGTGATAGGAGTCCTCCATGCTCCTTATCTGGATTAGTTTTCTTTCTGGTTCCTTGTCGGTGCATAAATGTGTTGATTTTCACACCCTTGCGTCGATGATTGTTGTGTCTCTATATGATGTGGATGAATTTATACAACAACTATAGGAATCTGTTATTTTTTCTTCAAATATGCAACACATTGTGCCTTTGAGTCAATGACCTCCTTAGCTTCATAATTGTGTCATTCCTGGGGGTTTTCTTCATCTCCTTCTATAGACTATGCCTCCGATTCAACTTCAGACTTGACAATAACTATTTTGTTGGCCTCTATGGGCCCATCTTTCTTATTAAGAGACACATCCTGCAATGTGATTTTATTTTTCTTGTACCACAACTTCAAAAACTTCTTTTTCACATTAATATTAATGGTACCCATTGATTCTATCCAAGGATATCCCAAAACAATATCCACTTCATCTATATCCATAGCATAAAAATCTGAATGCAACACATATTTATCCATACTAAGCTTCAAATCTTTAAAAATTTTAACACTTTCCCCCTCAACCTGTGTTCTTTAGATATTCTTTGCAAGAATTTGCAATCTATTAACGAACTAAATATTGATAAAATTATGCATGCAACTAGGGTTAATAGAAACAATAACCTTTTTCTTATGAATACAACCATGAACCTGTAATATCAATTTGCTACTTGAAAATAAACCCTTGCTTCAAGAAGCATGCGCAACATAAGCGTGGTGGGCCCATAACCCACAGGTTTGAGGATCGAAACCTGGATCTAATACCAATTGTTAAGCACCTGAATAGATCTGTATATAAATCTCAAAATAAACCCACAATATCAACAAGAAAAACCAAACCATTCACCAAAATATTGAACACAAAAAATAGTGAAAACCCTTGAGGTAGGGTAAGACCATATATTTTTCCTTAAGGAAGGAATGTACTCCTCAAGAAATGCTTGATACATTCACAATATTCTTCACTATGTTTCATTACATTGCTTACACTTCTTTATATAGCTCTCTCTATTTCCTAAGAACCTTCTAGAGAGTCTTCTTACATTTATTTCATTTAACTACCATAGTGGGCCTTTATTAATATAGTGGAACTAGTCCACCTTACATTGAATGACCACATTCTCATATATTAAATGGCTTCCACTAATAATACATAACCAAATTCCCATTGGGTACCTCCCTAGGTACCCCATATTACTTCCCTAGGTATACTACAATTTCTAGTTCCTCGTTGTAATTGAATACAATGATTTGGAATCTGATTTGAAATAGATACAAATAGTAATTTGGCTTAGCCACAGATTCATGTATTGACTGAAATAAATTATGATTCTTGGTTTATCAAAATGAGAAAAATTTTGCGTTCTCAAGATCTTTGGGAGTTTGTTACTATTGGTTATCCAAAGCCTACTAAGAAAGCGGCATAAATGGCTCTGACAAATGCTGAGCGGATTTTGTTGAAGGAGAACAAAAAGAAAGACAACAAATCCCTCAGCCTTATTCAACAAGGCCTAAATGAAACCATATTTCTGAAGGTGTCAAGTTCATTTTCTTCAAAGAAAGCTTGGGACACTCTTGAAACTAGATATCAAGGTGTATCATGTTAGAAATAATAGGTGTGCTTGTTTAACCATAGACAATATAGCAATATTGTCACCCAACCATAGGCCGAAGCCACCCCCGAGCACCTTAACCTTGACAGAGATTAATTTTGGAATTAAACCCTAGGACTAATAGCCAATCAAGGTAGCATATCACTCTCCAGAGTTAACATACCAAGCAGAAATTCCAAACCATAACCAAGAGAAAGTCCAAGCCTACTGTTGGACAACTAAGAGGGGGGGGGAGGTGAATCAGTTGTTACCATACTTAAACAATTATGCTTATTTTAAATTTTTTACAGAGAACTTAATGAAAATCACAATAATGCAGAGAGGTAAGAAATAGAACATTCGACATCAGTCACACATATGAAATATACAGAGACAGATATTTCCTGAGGAAACCCATAAAGGGTAAAAAACTCTTCTTCTTGGTATGATAAGTAATCTTTACATTATGTACATTATCATACATATGAGCTCCAACTCATTGTGAGGCTACAACCTTCGTTTTTCAAGCTGCAACTTGTTGAGAGCACCAACTCTTTGTTTTCTCTAGCACTGACTAGAAGGAAGCACCAACTCCCTGAGTGTTCCAACACCGACTAGATGGAAGCACCTACTTCCACTTATAAAGGCACCAACTTGTTTGAGAGCACCAACTCTCTGGTTTCTCTAGCACCCACTAGAAGGAATCACCAACTCCCTAAGTGTTCCAACACCAACTGGATGGAAGCACCAACTTCCAGTCACACAGGCACTAACCTGTATAACAGAGAACAACAGTTCTCCCTTGCACCACCCTGCCACCCTGGATTTTCTGGCTGCAACCAGATGGAAGCTACAACTCCCTGTGTTCAAGCACCCACTTGAACCTCTAAGGACAACAATCCTCCCTAGCACCTCCCTACCACCCTGATTATAAATATTTTCTACTGAAACTTATTGCAGTGATTCAATAGTTGTCATTGGCTTACCAAGCTTATCACTGTTCTGCTATGCTGCTCTGCTCTCCTGTATCAGTGTCTCTCTAATTGAATATTCTTGCACTTTCTGATCTTCTGCTTTTCTCTACAATTGAACCTTAGCCTTCTTTTACTGTCTCAGCTATGCATCTATGTTCTTTTCTTCTGCTGCTCTTTATGCTCTGTGTCTTATTTTGATTCTATGAATTACGCCTCTTCTGTGTATTTCATCTCCTGCCCATAGCATGTTATTTCCCGTGTGTAATTCCTCTCCACGGTAGCATCCATCTCTTCTCTGTTTTGTGTATAGATACTATCTGTGCACCTTCTTTGTCCTCCATGCACAATGCCTCTACATGCTCTTCATCGTGACACGATTTTGCTCATCAGGTTGTTCACTGCCACTCCACGTTTTCTCTGCTTCGCTCACTCAAGCCTCAAAAAGAAAAAAATACATCTCGCTTCTCTCTATCCCTCATCTGTAACTCATCTCTAAGTTTTATCTCACACTGCGCATACTGTTTTTTTTCCTTTCTTACAGTTCAACTCATTTTTCATTCATATTAACAAACCACACATAGTCACTTCATGTTTATTTTAACCACCTCCTTTGCGGTTACACCTCAAATATTCTTGGGCAAAAACGCACAGCAACTGAATCACCAACCATTCAAGAACCATGATTTGGTTCTGCTAACTGAATCGTAACTGATCGATTACCTCTGAGGTGAGACAGTAACCCTTCGACTAAGATTCCAATTAACCAACACCATTGGATTAAATCTATAGGATTTCGCATTTATCTCGTATGCCCACTAGTTGTGAACGAGCACTAAACAGAATTTGAATTTCGTGATTTCGCATCTCAACATTCCTGTGATGAAGGGTCTCGACACTCCAAGTCGCGATCGTTGAGACTTTGATATGGAGCTTAGCACCTCTAGTTTCTTCCCCTCACGTGACCACTGGCGGTGACCACAGGCTGTGCCAAAAGGCACTTCGTATTTTGTGAACTTATGAACTTCATCGAGCCTGATCAACAGTCGAGATCTCCAATGATCCGATGGTCCAGATCTCATTGCGATTCCTGTGATGAAGGATCTCGATACTCCAAGTCGTGATCGCAGAGACTCTGAGATGGAGCTTGGCATCTCTAGCTCTGCTCTCCAGCTCTCAACAATGTGACCATGAGATATGACCACTCGCCAATCAAACGAGCACTTCACTCCTTTGAATTTTTAGTCAGCAAAAATGTAATCCCTCACCACATGTCCCTCTTGGATCAACGGTCAAGATCTTATTGCAATTTCGCAACTTCATGGACCTTCATCATGCCTAATCAATGATCCATGATCTCGATGATTCGACAGTCTAGATCTTTTCGTGATCTCGCATATCATGAGTTCCCACACCATGCTCCGTTGACTCCTCCAATGTGCAAGTCAACGAAATTCCAATCGCTTGCCACGTGTCCTATGACTCCAACAATCAAGATTGTTATCGTGATTTCGCATATCGCGAGTTTGAACCTCTTTCCTTTGGATTTCCTGATTTTTGAAACTCCGAAATGAAACCTTTGTCATTCTTTGAATGTTTTCCTCCTTCTAAGCTTACACTGTTGATCTTGCCATTATCACTATGCTATTGATCATGCTAATATTTTCCATAACGAAACCTTTGTCGTGCTTTGACTTTTTTCCTCCTTCTGAGCTTACACATCCTCCTGACTTGGAATAATTTCTAAGTGTCAAAGGCCTCGACCTTTGATCCATCTAAGATCCTGAGTACGCTATCTCTCTTGATCTGTGGCAATGAGTTAACCTCATCCCTGGTGCACACCTATGCACTGCGTGTGAATTTGCGCTAATCCTCATGAGCTTACATTGTTCTTGTTTTGCCATCGCTTCACACTCTGATCTTGCCATCAATGACAAGCACACTCTACCTATAAACATGCCAACAAACTCCCCCTTTGGCATTGATGGCAACCCTGAACGACTGCGCTAATCTGTTTGGACCTCCAACTGTAGCATCCAGTCTGGACCACTCCTTTTCTCCCCCTTTGACATCAATGTCAAAGAAAAGATGCTCCCCCTGAGTTGTTGCAGTATTTTTAGGAGGTATCAGATATTAAACCAGCACAAACTCCCCCTAATAGGATGGACTCTCTTATTTGAGGCCTGCAAAATATTTGTATCTAAAGTAGAGTCTTCTCCTTCTAATTCTTGGACCTGATCATCTTCATCTTCAACTGTGTCCTCTGTAGCAGACTCAATATTGCTCACCTCTCTTACTAGGACTCCTTCATCAACCTTTTCTTGTCATAACTGGATGACTCCCCCTATCATTGTTCTCTCTCTACTTATGATAGTTCTCCTCCTATGTTTCTAAAAAGATTATCTTTCTCTGATAAGGTCTTTCCTCTTGTTATCTCTACAGAGTGTCATGTATATAATTTTGTACATCAGAATGTTGTTGTTGCAAATGTCGTTGTCCTACTTGAACACTATGCAATTGTAGCTTGTAATTTTTAAATAACCCTTGGATCTCCCCATTGATTCTCATCGATCTCTATTACTGCAATTTAATCTTTCTTCCATGATGCATACAATCCAAGGCTTTTATGATCATATTCAATCACAAGAAAAAACCGCTACAACCACTCTCATACCTGCTTTTATTTTTCACGGACGAAGGACCTGTATCAGGTTTGTTAGGAGTACTGATTTCTTCCTTGTTGTATCCAATACCAAATTTGTCATTTGGTGATCTCTGACTATCCAAGAGATTATCCAAGGTCATGGAGTTGTTTAAGAACTTTCTTTGGGTGTTTGACTTCTCAACCTTCAAAACTTTAGCTTCCATCTTATGACATAATTCTTCTTCTACTTCTTCCATGGGATTGATGCTAACTAAACATTATTTTATTGTATCTGTGTCTTCTTCTTTACTTGTAGGGGAGGATTCAATATCAACATCATTAATTGTCCTTATGCCTTTATTCACCACTTGTCCTGAGTTTACATTTACCTTACACTCTTTGGACGTGAACACCTCTTCACTGTCTCTATCACACTTTTGACTTGTACTGAGCAAATTATGTTTCAGACCATCCACAAGCAGAATGTATTGAGAATCTCCTTTGTCATTACTCAAACTCACCATCCCTCTATCCTTGATTTTACCTGGTTCATCATTTTCAAGGATCACATTTCTTGTTTTGGTTTTTCTTTTACTTATGGACAGAAGCTTATCATTGCCTCCAGTCATGTGTTTGGAACATCCATTGTCTATATTCCCGGAGGCCTTTTGTTTTTGAGTTGAAAGTGCTAGACCACATTTTTCACTATCTTTCCTTTTCCATGTGTTGGCCTTTCTATCTAATAACTTTATCCTTGGATTTGCTTTGTAATTAGTCAGATGGTAGTTTGCATCTTTGTGGCCAAAGTTATAACAGTTATAGCATTCAATCTCATTGTTCAATAGGTCAAAGTTATTGTTGCAGCGTTGTCTACTCATTGACTTTTTATTATTTCTTGACCTCCTCAGTTGCATGTTTGTAGACTTAATTTGACAATTTGCAATCTGTGATGTTTTGTTACTTGGCTATATCATTCTTTGTTGTGGCATATATTTATTCCTTGGAAATCTTAATTGCTCATGTCTAAGTCTTAACGAACAATTTACAACTTTGTGACCAAAGTTAGAACAGTAGAAACAATATCCATAAAAAAATTCTTTGTACCTGGAAAAAGGTTGTCTTCTTTGAGAAAATCGATTTCTTCCATGCTGATGATTTCCTTGAGCAGGGAGTGTATTATTTCCTTGTTCTACAGATTCATTTCTAGCACCTTTTTCTTTACTCCTCCTAGGCGGTTGATTATCCTCCTTTGTTTCTGCAGGTTTGTTGTCTTCATTGGTTGTAGATTTGACAAACCTGATGAAGTCTTTGTTGCTTGGATGACCACAACTTGATCCCTCTTCATAACCCAAACCTGTTTTCAGCTTTGGATCCCTTTGTTGATTCAGAATGGTGGCTAATCCTTCTGAGGCTTTGATACTTGACAGATTCTGATGATACAAGGCTTGAAACTTCTCCATCTCTTTCCTAGTTTTCACTACTTCTTCTTCCAGAGCTTTACATCTTGCCTTCTTTTCTGATAACTGTTGTTTCAGAATGTCCTCAATTTTCTTTGCCTCTTCTAATTCCACTTTTAGCAGGGCAAAGTCTTCATTAGGTTGTTTATTGTCTTTCTCTAACTGTATCAACAATTGTTTTTGCTTTCTGTTCTTAATTCTAAGTTTGTCAATCTCTTCCAGTGCACTGATCAGTTCTCCTTCCATATCAACCATAGCTTCTTATTCATTAGCCTCACTTCCTGTTCTTTTATTATCATAATCATCTTTGGCCATAAGCATGAATTCATTTAGTTTATTTCCAATAGAAGAGTCATTGTCTTAATCATATGAAGGATCATCATCATTGTCTACACATAAACTTTTCTTTCTATCAAATCTTTTGGATTTGTACTTCTCTTCACCTTCAGAGTTCTGGTCCTTCTTCTTGTGTGGACACTTATTTGCAAAGTGACTTATCTTACCATAGTTAAAACATTTGAAGGGAATCTTGCCTTGATATTTTCCTGATCCTTTCTTTAACCTTCTCACAAATTTTGCCTCAATATCATCTAAATCTGAATCAATATTCTCGTCTACTTTAAAAGATGCTTCTCTAGTAATGGATTTATCTTTGTTGATTCTCATTTCATATGCAGTTAGAGTTCCTAGGAGTTGATCAATGGACAGAGTTTTAATATCATTTAGTTCTTCTATTGCAGATACTTTTGGATTAAATTTATCAAGCAAAGATCTTAAAATCTTCTGAACTAAAATTGATTCTTCAATATTCTCACCAAGACCCTTCATGGCATTCACAAGTTCTTCAACTCTTAAAAAATACTTGCTAACTATTTCATCTTCATTCATCTTTAGTTGTTCAAA
>ML809041.1:390288-407942 GCA_009831015.1 Picea engelmannii
ATATATATAATTTTATTTTATTTTTTATTTGGTATAAAAACTTAACTAATTTTTATTTTATTTTTATTTATTTACAAAATGAGAATGGGTTTTCTAAAAATGAAAAACAAAACGGTATATACAATGAGATCTTCTATAAACTAATTATTCCATATAATTCTTTAAAAAACACCCATTAATAGGGGCATTCCAGATCTTACCATCCAAATTTTCAAGCAGAAATGATTTTTTCCTTCAGAAGATGCTACCTTAAATGGTCCATACCAAATATGATCAAATTTACCATTTTTTCCTGAATCTTCTTTTCGAGCATCCCACCTCAAAACCAGATCTCCGGGGAGAAAATTCTTGTCCTTGGCTTTACGATCAAATAATATCTTCATGTCATCCTGATACTTCTGCAGCTTTTCATCTACTACATCCCTGTGCTGCTGAACGTCAATCAGCTGATTTATCCTTCTTGTGAGAGGGTTTGGTTCTTCCTTCTCGTCTTGCCATAGTTTCATCACAGGAAGTGCTAGATTTATGGGCAACACTACATTTGTTCCATATACCATTTGAAAGGGAGAATTACCAATAGACTTTTTTGTGCCTATCCGATTTACCCACAGAGCATATTTTAAATGCAAATGCCAAGATTTTTTATTTTCATTTAAGACTTTCTTGATTATATTGATTAAGCTCTTGTTAGAAGATTCTGCCAGACCATTTCCCTACGGATAGTATGTTGTGGAATGACCCAGCACAATATTATATTTCTGGCAAAAGTTGACCATTTCCATAGACTTAAAATCCTGCGCATTGTTTGTGACTATCTTCCTAGGATAGCCGAACCTAGACAAGATATTTTCTTCTAAGAAGTCTATAACTACTGAATCAATAGCCTTCCTTGTTGGTATAGCTTCCACCCATTTCGTGAAATAGTCTGTAGCGGTTAGGATCCATCTATGTTGGGCACTTGAATGAGGATTAATCTCGCCTATGAAGTCAAGTCCCCATTGCTGAAAAGGAGCTTTTGTCTTGACTGGGACTAATGGCATCGCTGGTAGCTTATGTTTTCGTGTAAAAAAATGACAAGGATTGCAAGCTTGTACCTTAGCATTGACATCTGGGAAAAGTTTAGGCCAGTAATAACCAGCCCTTAGGATTTTATATGCTGTAGCTCTCCAAGCATGGTGTCCTCCATAGACTCCTTCGTGAAATTGACTTATAACTTCTTATGTTTCTGATTCGACCAGACAAACCAAGAGGAAACCAAGCGGGTCTTTCCAATATAATCGTTTTTAGGAAATAAAATATTTAACTGCATGCATCTTTAGCGTTCTAGATTTGGATGGAGATAAGTCAGCTGGACATTTCAATGTCAGTAAGTATGTTACTATTTCCTTGTACCAATTCGACGACGCGAATTTCTCCTCGATCCTGTTTTCGACCGTTTGGTCCTCAAGTTCATTCACGTCTATCCATCCTTCTTCCTCCTGAGAACTATTTATCCCAAGAGCCCTGAAATTGGATTTAGCTAAAAGTTTAGATAAACCTTGTCCTTTTACCAATTTGGTCGGTTTAACCTCCAAGTCAAACTCTTGAATTTTTGCAAGCCATCTTCCTCTTTTACCATCACTGTCTGCTTGGATCAAGATATCTTTTACAACACTAGTGGGTACATATGCAATCACTTTAGAGTGTAAAACATAAGTTATGAAAGCTTTCAATGCTTTTACCATAGAATACGCTTGCTTTTCCATTATATTATATTTAAGTTCAGCATCTCAGAGACTTTTGCTAAAGAAGGCTATCGGTTGCTCGAAACCTTCTTCATTCTTCTGAAGGAGTACAACAGCAAGCGTATGTTCATAGGCAAATGAAAAAATAAGAAAATCTTTGAGATAATCTAGGCTCGCTAGAACTGGTGCCTCACTTATAACCTTCTTAATGTGAACAAAATATGCCTTAGCTTCTGCTTTCCATTTTACTTCGTTGTTTTTTCTGAGCATATCTGTAATCAATTTAACAATTTCAGCAAAGTTAGGAATAAATCTTCTCAAGAAATTTATTTTTCCTAAAAATGATTGAATTTCTTTCACATTCCTAGGAATAGCTATTGTATCTATAGCCTCTACTCATTTAGGGTCAATCCTGATTCCATTTCGGGATACGATGTGACCCAACAATTTGCCTTCTTGCATAGCGAAATGAGACTTTTTAGGATTTAAGGATAGACCAAACCTGCAACATTTTTCAAATGTTTGTTTGAGATGAATTATATGGTCTTCATCCGATTTAGAAAAAACAGTAATATCATCCAAATAGATGACTACAAACTTGTCCCTTTCGCCAACGAAAGCAATATCCATCGCACGTTGAAAAGTATCCCCCTGCATTCATTAATCCAAACGACATTTTATCGTACATAAACGTGCCCCAAGGAGTGGTAAATGCAGTTTTTTCTTTGTCAAGATCACTAACAGCAATCTGATTATAACCAGAAAATCCGTCAATCATTGACATTCTATTAGCCCCTACTACTTTTTCAAGAACATGGTCCATTTTAGGTAGAGGATAATTATATTTGAGAGAAGATTTATTAAGATTCCTAAAATCAACACATAATCTGATTTCCCCATTTTTCTTTCTAACTGGGACCAGATTAGCTACCCAATCGGAATATCTTAGGGGTACAATTATCTTAGCGTCAAGAATTTTTTTGACTTCTCGTTCAATAACAAGTAATAAAATAGGGTTAAATTGTCGGAGTTTTTGTTTAAAAGGTTTGACACCTGGTTTGAGAGGTATTTTATGTTCTATCACAGAAGTGTCATATGTTTTCAGTTCTTCGTACGACCATGCAAAAACATCGTTATATTTTCTTACCAACTCCGTGTATTTATTTTTGTTTTCTGTTGATAAATATTTGGATAGTTTAACCATTCGGGGGTTATCTTCAGTTCCTATATTACAATCTTCAACCTCCTCTAGTTGGGGTTGTAGAGTAGTTTTAGAAGGGATATCATCTTTATTAAAAAGTCTTTCCAAAGGGATTAGACCCTTGGGGATTTGGTTGTTCTTGAGAAAAAGCATTCAGTGGTTTGCAATTTTATCGTGAAATTCTTTAGAATCCTCCCCTTCTTGCATGATCCAAATAGGATCGTTTTGATTTTCTCGATCAGTATACGTCTCCTCAAATTCATCTAAAGATTCTAGAAACTTTCGAAGTTGCTCATCATCTTCAAAAACCTGCCAATGTTGTATGTTATTTGGTATTGAAGGGTGATGTCTCATTTGTATATGTTATTTTAAATTAAAAGCAATCGGGGGTGTGAAAGTAGATGCATCTTTGGCTAAAGCATCAGCCTGTTGATTCTCAGATCTTGGGACGAAATGAAAAATCACATTTGTGAAGAAGTTCTCTATTAAATCCCATACACAATTTCTATAGGACCGTAATCTAGGATTCTTAGCCTGATACTGTCGATTCACCTATTTTATAATTAACTCTACGTCACCAAATACTTCGAGTTTCTTAATTTTCATCCTTCTAGCAGCTTCTAATCCTAGGACTAAAGCTTCATACTCGCATACATTGTTTGTACAATCTACATTCCACTAGAGCCTATATGAAAAAGGAATAACAAATTGATCATCAAGAGCCATAAGAAGTGCTCCTGCCCCAACTCTAAGATAGGAGGAAGCATCATCAAAATACATTTTCCATATACCAGTACTATATACATTTTTCTCTATTTCTTTTTTTTTTGGTTTTTCTTCTATACATTTATCGTCTACATCTACTTCAAAATCGTCATCTAAAGATAATATACAATTTCCTAAATCTTGGTCGGCAATATAAAGTGGATGATTATTGGGGTTATTTGGGTCACCTACAGTAAATGCCAACCTAGTCTCTCTGTAAAGACGAGTGAATTGGCCTCTGAAAACTAGAATTGTAGCATATGTCATATCTAGTTGGAGAGATCCTCCAAGCTTGGCACCCCATGATCTAGATAATAGCATGCCATACTTTGGGGGAATGTCAGTGACTACTACATCCATAAGAATAGTTTTAGCAAGTATTTGATCCAAACCTACCACTAGGTCTTTAATCATACCTATGCATTTTACTTTTCTCGAATCGAAAGAATATAAATCACCATAAGGTCTTGTGATTTCAAAACCAAGTTTTTCCATTATTGCCTTTGGAATAACATTGTGGGAAGCTCCTGAATCCAACATACAGTTATGGAGAAGGTGGTCAAATAGGGTTAATGTAATATAAAAAGGAGCTACTATATCTCTTGCACCTTCGACGTGTGGACCGAAAACTAAGATAGGTTTTTCATCCTCTAAGTTAATAGCGTCGGCCTGGCTTTCATCTTCGGAAAAATTAATCATTTTGGCGATTTGTTTTTCTATATACTGGAGTTTTAGCTAACTCAACAAGGGGAATAGGAATTTTGATTTTATTTATTTCGTTTTCCAAATTAAAGTTTCCTAGAGCCTTGTCATTTTCGATGTTCGGGGCTTCCATACATTTCTTCTCAGTTTTACATTGAGATGTGACCTTGTTTTCTTTTATAGGAGCTTGTGTCTTCACAGGGAGTGTTCCTACTAGTTCTAACTGTACAGGTTGCGTATCAGCTGTGTTTCTTTTTGCAAACTGTTTATCTGCAACTTTTGGAGTTACCTCATCGGTTTTGTTTCTTGGCAAACTCTTTTTTGTTGGAACATTTGGGAGATTTTTATTTCTTGGTCTCAAATTATATTTTCCTTGTAGTTCAGCAATAATATCATCTGCAATATTTTGATATGTGAGATCATCAGTCATATTATTGCTAACATGTTCTTCCGATGTACTTTCTTTACTTAAAGATGCTTCATAATCCTGTCTTGATAAATAAGGGGATTTATTATCATCACCAAGGTTACTAATATCTTCATCGATTTCTTCAAAATCTCCTAAATCTTCCTCTCCAATATAGTTTTCACTTTTAAAGGGTGTTAGAATTTTTTGATCTTCATTTTTAATTATTTTCTGTGGTCCCTAAGGTTCAGGATTTCTTCGAAAATATTTTCTGGGGAAATTATCTCTTTTCGATTTCTCTAGTTCCATTTTTGAGATCTTGTTTGAAAGTTCTCGAATGACCCTAGCCATCTCTTCTATTCTATCTCCCGAGGATTTTCCTTACCCTGAAGGTCCGCCTTTCTCTTTAAATTTTTTATTTTCTTTGTTTCCAGTTTCAATCTTTGCTTTAAGTTTCCCTGATGCCATCATATTTGATTCAATTTCAAGTGCATCATCCTGCATTTTGGTGATATCTGTTGATCTCCTTTCTCTCAATAATAAAGCAAATTCGGGGTCAAAAGCGCCAGCAAAAGTCACCTTTGCTGCAGGTTGTGAAGGTTTAACCTCAACTGGAATTTTATTGTATAACTTATTGAACCTCTGTGTGAATTCTAGAATTGACTCAGAGTTTTTCTTTCTAAGGGCTCCAAATTCAGTTAAGTAGTAGAGGGGATCCTTCCTCTCTCCTCATTGTCTAATAAATGCACTTTCAAGTTCTTCATAGGATCTTAAAGATCCAGCTGCTAAGGATCAGAACCAGGTCCTCACTTCTCCCTCGAAATTTTGAACGAGGAGTCTAGAATAAACATCTTCATGTTCTATTCCGAGTATGTCAACAAATTGATCAAAAAAGTTTATATGTTCTTGGGCAGTCAAATCACCTTCCCCTGTAAATTTTGGAAGGCTTTTCATATAATTCTCGGGGAGATCATGAAGAGGAACTAGAAGAACAAGGGGAGCATATCTAGCAGCCACTTTGGTGAAAATCCCAGGAAGTGGTACTTGACCACCTCCAGGGGCACCACCTCTAGCTCCAACGCCTCCTTGTGTAGTCATGGTTAGATTTGGGACTAAAGTTTGGATAGTGTGAGGAGGAGATTCTCGAAAATCTGGAGAAGAAACTTCAGGAAATGAGAAAGTATCAAATGAGGGGGGAAGTGAAAGTGATCTTTCAAGAGTTTCTGATGAGTGTGATTGTGTAAAGTCAGGTTGATCTATAGTATATGTGGACAAAAAGACTTGTTTAAGTGATTTTCGCAATTTTAAAATTTTTCCGGATCGGAGACTGGCGATGTCTGCTTACTATCCGGGTTTTTTTTGGTGTTCTTTCAGCTACTAGCCAGTTTAATTATTGTGGAGTCGCTAAGTGAAAAATAATAGCCTTAGAAGGTTTTCTATTCTTGTTCACTATCAACAACAGAAAATGTCAATGTCGTTCTTCCCAGGGAAAATATTTGTTTCTTCGTTCCCCGACAACGGCGCCAAAAAGATGTTGTTCCTGAGTTTATGTTTTAAGGCTATAAAACATACCATCAAGGCATCCGTAAATGATTTAAAGAAATGATTTGGGAATAAGGAATCAAAGAAAGATCAGAGCAGATTCAGTTTCTCAATTGCCTTTGTCTTGCTTCTTGTTGTTCTTGGATGCTAATGTCTCGCTCAATAGCAGCCCGTGATCGTTCTAACTCAACCCTGTTAGTTGTTGTTTGTAAAATAGTATTAAATAAACTCAGGGCAATACTAGTTTGATCCTGAAGGCATGGTTCAACATTGGGTTGTCTACTACTAGGGACAGCCATGGATGATAAAACTTTATTTGTTTGTAAATGGATTTCAATCAATTTGTTACTCCAAATTTTCCAGAGATGAGATCAAGAAAAACAATTTTAAAATCTAAAAAGTAATGTAAACACATTCAAGGTCGTTTCCTGGTTTTGTAACAATTTCGAGAATTGTAAACAACAAATAAACACTACAGAGAAATATAAGGCTTTAATCAAGAAAGAATCTCATATTTCAATAGACAATGATGGAAGAATAAAACGAGGTTTTTAACAAGAGTTAAGTATTAAGGAACAAAATGTTTACAAGTCTTAAAATTACTAAAGCAATTTCAAAGGAAAGACTGTAAATCATTTAACATCCAAACCAATCAGAAATATAAATCAACAATGTATATAACTTCAAATTGATTAATTGTTAGAGAAAACATTAAAGGAAAAAATTCAACAAAGTATACTAAACAGGGAGAAGACACATAGTTACAAAGTTGCAGGATCCAAAATCTCGTTTGTGATCTATATTCTGATGTATTTCAAAACTGATATTACAAAATGGCTCTCTCCAAAATTTCTGAAGCCCTTTCTCAGCCTTTAGAAACTATATTTATACATTTTCATCAAAGCTTCTCGTTGGTGACTAACCAACTTCCTAAAATTTCGGTTACATAAAATAATGTCAATCGTTTACAATTTCTTTTAATTTCTAATAAATAAAACATTTAAAAAAGGTTTTAAGATTGCGTTGACGAACATTCTTTTTCCGCATCAATACACTGAACACATTTCCCTAAAAACTTCACAAAGATCCTGGGAGCATTGGGTATCTCATTTGCTTCAAATGAGAAAAATCTCTTCTGCAATTCGGGCAACCGACTTTCTATCATCCTTTCTGTGAATTTAACATTTTTTAACTTTAAACTTAAAGTCACCATCCACTTGTTGATCTCTGTGATGTTGATCAATTTAATGTTTGAAATCTCTGCTTTCTTTTCCTCCAACTCTTCTCTAAACCTCAGTTGGTGTTTGGCAATATTGATTTCGCCTAATAATCCAGAACAATCATCTGTTCCGATATTCAATGAATCTCTTTCAAAGAGATCGAAGATTCCCTGGCAATCCTCATTAACTTCTTTTGTGATTCGCTTATATTCGGCTAGTTTTGCTTCCCACACTTTTATCATTATGTCCTCTTTAACCTGTTCAGAAATAGATCATTTCTGGGTCTTTCCAATTCCTTCCTTTGATGAGAAAGCCACTGCCTTCTGGAATGTTGTTCTAGCTACTTTCACCTCCCTTTCTTTCTGGAACACATTCTCCAATGACTTATTTGATTCCTGAAAATAATTTTGGATTATTTCCAGATTCAAGAACACTTTCTGTTGCTAAGAACCTGGTTAGCAACAAAAATAATCTTATCTTGCAAATTTTTGTTTTCTTCTCCCAGCTTTTGAACCTGTTCCTGTGTGACCTATATTAAGTGCTTTGCCTCATCCAAGCCTTTATTCAATTTCTAGATTTCTTGCATATCCTTCAGTCTAGCTTGTTCTAGACCCTTCTGTATTCCCCAACTAATATTTCTTTCATTTTCCTTTAGTTTGTCTTGCAACTAGATTATTGTTTGGTCCTTTTGTTCAAGCAGAGTTGTTAAATTGCCTATAGAATACATGTTTGCTAATGTTATAGCACCCATTGTACCTGCTAATTCTGTAGCAAACTCTCCATCCTTGAGTTTCTTTCCATCTATGATAACTCTATGCTTTTTAATCATTCCTTCTCCTCTAGGATGAATTTCCTGTTTCAAGACTGCTCTTCACTTTTTGCTGAAAAAATAATCTTATGGGGGGATTTCATCTCTTGAAATCGGCTCTAGGTCACTGACATATAAAACTCCTTCATGGGGGGTTCCGAAAGTCGACTGTAACGGAGTTAAAAAGGTGATAGGACTACCAAGTTATGTTGAAGTTGTTCCTCCTATCTTTTCTGGAACATTCTTCATGATTTCTGGAATTGTTTCTGGCTCTTTTCCCTTATCCATTCCTGATTCTTTTGTTTGAGAACCTTCTGCGTCTTGAAAAGGTATCTCAGTATTCTTCAACATACCTTTGTCATTTACTTTACCCTGAGTATTAGTTTCAAACCCTGGAGGGGGTTCTTCCTGTCTTGGCGATGGGGTCGAAATTTCACCCTGTAAAATCTTAGGTAGGCAGCTTCGCCTATGGATTTGAAAAGATGCAAACCCAGCCTGTGAGTCAAGAGGCATAAACCATAAACCCTAATATATGAAAAAAATTCTTCAATAAACTAGTCGGCAACTAATTTAAGACTTTCTATGACTGCATCAGAAATGCGAGGAGGTTCACATCCAAAAAATAATTTGTGCATAGGAATAATGACAAAATGACAAACCTCGTAAAATTCCTCTTTAGCATTTTCCTCCCAAAGGGCTGAGTGGTATTCATGAATGGGTTCTGGAAATGAGGTGCTCCAACTCCAATTCATTAATGGAAAGGGTGTCATAAAACAGATTGCATCCATAATGTATGCAGACATATAAAAAGACACTGGTTGCCCCTTTGACTTGGCTTCTTTGTAATTTAAAATTTCTTGCGTTAGGTTATCCGACAAAATTTTATGCCAGTTAAAACCATTTCCTTCTGAAACTTCCTCTAAGAAGGGTACCCAGTCTACATGAAAGTGACAGGGATCTTTTCTCCCGAAAAGTCTGCATAACATCATGGCTATATAAACCATGTATTCGTTTAAGGAGGCTGTAGCATAAATTCCATGAGTATCAGCCCTAAACTTTTCTTCAGACCTCGCCCAACCTCTAATCATGTCAGGATATGTATGTCTACCTCAATACATTCCTTTCTCTGAAACTCGGCTAAAAATTCAGCATTAAAGGTGTGTTTATAATTCAGCGAGAGTTTATACATTACTTGAATGTGCTCAGGCCTGAATGAGCTGATGATAGCTCCTTGCTCGTTCTGAATGCTCCTTGTTGGGATATCTACCTTATCCAGAGCCCAGCCGATCATGTCAGTATATGCCACCAGCCTCGGACGTGCAACAACCTTATGAAGCTCAAACTCAGCAATGTCCCGGAGATGATTTTCGGAATCAAGGTCAACATACTTTAGCTCATCCTCCAACAATTCAAAAATTTGAGTCCATGATTTGATGGAGTGTATGGCGTGTGGAATAGTATCAGAGATAATATCACCTTCTTGTGCATCTTCATTTTTCTTCGGTGCCTTTTTAGGTGCCATGGCTCTGCGTTTGACTTGAAAACCTGTCACAGAGAGTGGATGAAAAAGCTCAGCTTAAAATGAAAATACAAACGTTTGAACATTTACTCTGAATATATTTTAAAAATGACGAGATTTGCACAACTGTCATGAAATTAAATCTCTTAATGCAAAAGATATTTTACCGAGATACGCTTTTAATTTTTGTTCTTAGGCGCTGTCGATTTTTTCAAATATAACGAGAAACTTACTTAATCCGAAAACGAAGCATTAATGAACACTTAAAGAATGATTACCATTAAACCTGTTTTATAAAGAGGATTTATTAGTTTTAATTATGGATTAAATTTGAAAACATCATTTTTCGGGGTTTCAGAAGTTTTGATGTCGAGAGGTATGTCGTCGAAAAAACTTGATCGCCAAAATCGCGAAATCGCGATATTTTGATTAAGATTTAAACATTTTTTATCACATTAATTAATTGAGATTAGATGCTATCGGGATTTCATAAATCCTGATGTCGAGATGTATTTTATCAAAGAAGTCTGATCCCCGAAATCGCGAAATCGCGACGGCTTGTTTGTTTTAAACAGGACTTAATTTATCTTAATTAACTTAATAATCATGATTAGGGCCAAAACATAATTAATTTAATCTAATGTGATTTATGAATCAGGGTTTCAGAAATCGGGATTTCGGGAAACATGATGACAAGAGACGCGCTCTCATAGAACCGCGAATCCTGAAATCGCGACGTAATTATGTTAACCTTAAACCTTTCTTAGAAGAGACTAAACTAATTCCTGTTTTAATTAAGATAATTAAGATTTAAATGTATCGGGAAATCGGGAATCGGGGTTTTGTGATTCAATTTACATCAATCATCTGTTTGCAGAAAACCCCGAATCCTGATTTCTTTAACGTTTGAATTAAAAAATCGCAAACTTAAAATTACAATCCGTTTTAAATAATTTTTCAAAGAGCATTGGAAAACTTATATTTTTGTAAACTTTTATCCGTTCGTTATCCAAAAATAATTAATAAAAAGGTATCGCGAAATTAGAAATGACGAAATTCTTATTTTCAGAAAGCCAAAAGACGAAAAATAAAAATCTAGGCCTTAAGGACGAAAAATTTAATCTTTGTTTCAACACATCCTAGAAGAATGAATGTCCTGAACCATTTTCCACCTGGAAAATGTTTGTCCACCAACACACTGACTATCCATCTAGTTGATAATCATTTTCAACACTATTGATAGTCTTCATGGAAATCAGAACAATGTCATTCATCAGAACACAACTATGTCTATCCATAGTAGTACATAGATAGTGTCCAATGGTACACAACCACACCAAGTAGCACACGACTACTTAACCAGTGAAACATAGTCAAAACTAGTAGAACACATCCACCACAATAGTATACATCTACTATCTAGAGACATACAATCTCCATAGAAATCATATCATCTGATATCAACCTGCATAAAAACAATATCATGATATAAAATGAGTCATCTGGGCCATTCTTCCACTCACATATATGATATCTGGAAGAGAATTTTCCCTCAGAAAGTAAAACATCATCCATGGGCTATCTGGGCTATTCTTCTCGAGCACAAAAGAATAATTGTCCCTGATTTCTGAGCCTGGACCATTCACCTAACTGGGCCATTCCTCTGACACTAATCATAGTGCAACCTAGAGAGAATGTGTCTTCCCTAGGGAATGCATCTCCTTGATTGTTGAACCTGGACCATTCACCTAACTTTGCCATTCCTTCGACACTAAACATAGTGCAACCTAGATCGAATGAGTCTGCCCTAGGTAATGTCTGTCCAGACCATTTCCTAATGGAAATGACTATCTTGCACCAACCTCCAAAATGGACCATTCTTCAAAACTGCTCACAACTGTGAACTTCGAAAGAATGACTGCCCGGTGAGGTGAGCCATTCTACTTTACCACTACCCAAAGTGACTTCCAAGAAGAATGATTGTCCTAGAACATTCCCCCACATGAGCCATAAGGGGAATCGTTGTCTATGGTATATAAACAATCTATCGAACCATTTTCATTATGAAAATGACTGTCTGATCTGGACCATTTTCCGAACTGGAAAATGCATGTCCGTCAGAAATCTCAAACCACTTTCTGAACTAGAAAGAAACTTCTTATCCTGGACCATTTTTCGAACTGAAAAATGACTGTCCATAAATCAATAACACATCAGTTCTCCCTCCCAACCTGGGAGTAATCTCTTCCTTTTTCAATAAGGAATTTGTCTCCATGAGCCCCAATTTGTTTCTTGAGTACACAAACTTTTCATCTTGGATAGAGACTTTACCGAAATATATGTTATATGCTCATCTATGGAGATATATTGGAGAACCACTTCTCTTTTAAGAACTTCATCACATAGAATATAATTATTGATCTTAATGTACTTTGGTCTGTCATGGAACACTGGTTTTCTCTAAAGGATTCATATAGCTCTGATCATTACAATAAATCATGGTCGAATTCAACACTTCTATTTCCTGCTAGCTCATGACATCATGGCAAGGCTCACACTAAAACATATCCAAGTAGCACTTCTTCTGTCATCATGAGATTTTTACATGGATTAGAAATCCATCATCCCAGACTTCTGATTAACTATCCTGATACACTATCTTTGTCATAGATAGTTTTCACCATGCTTTTGTTGTATATGAGATACTCTGCATCAACTTGTTGTTTGAATCCATACAAGGTCTTCTTATATCTGCATACATGGGTCTCTTTCTGGTATACCTCAAAACCTTGAGATTTCTTTACATAAGCTTCTTCCTCAAATGCTCTATTGGGAGAACAATATTTTATAACCAAGTGATGTAAACTTGAATACATGGATACTGCAAGAGATATAATAGCACAGATAGAGGTGTATCTGGTTTATGGGAACAAGCTATTATCATAGTCTTCTCCTCCTTCTGGAAGAACCTCTAGTTCTGAATCTCACAATGCTTCCATTCATAACCCTTTTCCACAATTCCTTACATATATTGTTCTTCATCATAACTTCCATTTCTTCTTCTTGATTGTTTCTAGTGGGTTCAAACCAAGCTGGTAGTCCTGTGATTCTCGATATAATAACTGGTTGATCCGGATTATTTTCGGCACGAAATGAGATCGGAGATATAATAAAAAAATGCACAGAGATATCGTGGATATCCAATAATATAACATAAATGTATCAGAGATGCAACCATAAACACATATATACAGTAATACATGATTTCTATTAATGAAATAAATGTATAGAGACTGTAAAAATACAAAGTGAAAGACTCGCTAGAATGGTGGGCACAACTTATCTCTGAGAAGAGATGTGGCGGCTACTCGCATTCACAAGAAGATGATTACAATGAGGATCTGAAGGACTTTTTACAATAAGCAGGAATGCCAAAAACCCTAGACATCCAAAAACCTAACCCTAGGAGATGAAGCAAAAGTCATGTGGGCCCCGTTTTGGGTAAGTGAGTACATCAACTTCCTGGGGTCGTAACTTTTGCATACGATCTCCATTTTAGGCATGTGATATCTCATTGGAAAGGTATCATCGAGGAGATTCATTTTGGGGAATGAATTATGCCTTCAGCTATCATTTATAACATCAATCTTGAAAAACCTTCATTTGGGCCCTTAAAATGGCCCCGAAAGTTAAAACCTGCTAAAAATAGTAAATTGCCAAAATTGTCGAAAACTGTTTTGATCCAGTAGGAAAAGGTGGGTGGCCACCAATATCCACCTGGATCAATCCTCCCTCCTTAGGAATCAATGGTCTCCATTGCGTTGAGTTCCCAGGAGAGAGGGAAAAGCGTTTGTTGGATCTGCATCTTGGTGAGTTGCTTGTATTGTTGGAGACATCACGTTGCTCAGTTTGTGGAAGTATGTCAAGAACCTGTTGAGACTAAGGTTGTTCAACAAGTCGAGATACATGAGAGGATGGTGTGCAGAAGGAATATTTGCGCTTTGTTGCAGCCTTGTCGACCTGCTTCTGTTGGATAGAAGGTTCTTGGGGCGAGGCTGTAGTGGTTGCAGTGTCCTTCTGTTCTCCTTTTGAACAGATTGTGAAGAAGCTAAATTTTGCAGTATGAGATACTACCTTGCGGCACTTTTTAGGTGGAACAATAGTCAAAACTACCTCTGGTATTCTGTAGATATGAACCCCCAAAGTAACAATGACACTACGGGGTCGAGACTCATAAACAACATGGCACTTCCACATATATGGCTGGCCCAAGAGAACATCACAGACATCCAGTGGGGTAACATCACATAATACCTCGTCCTTGAAGGGATGGATGTTGTATGACAATTGACATTGTTGGCTGACATGGAGATCTTGTCCTTGGCGAAGCCACCCAATGTTGTATGGCTACAGGTGTGGTGTTGTCGACAATCCCAACTGTTTGATGACCTCTACTGAGATGAGGTTCTTCTGGCTTCTGCTATCAACAATAAAATGCAGCAGGGTCCCCTTCACCCACATCTATGAATGAAAAAGGTGCTCCCCCTCTTCAGGATCTATTGGTTCTTCTGGTTGAATTGATGCGGTTGTGACAATAATAGTGGGGTCTGCGGCAATGATCTATCCTTTACCAGTATTTTCAGAATTGGATTATGAATCAAGGTTCGGCTCCTTGTCTTTGATCTCGGCCACCAATGATTGTTTTGAGCGAAATTCATCGGTGTTGTGCCAGGGGATTTTGTGGAAATCGCACCATTTTCCGGTGTCCTTCTTTGTCTTCCCGTGACCCTTCTTTTCATGTGTCTTGGACTAGTTTTCGAGAGACTGTTTGTTAGGGATGTCTTTGTCATACTTTGGTTGTTGCGGATTTAAAGATCCAAAATCCCATTTGTTCTGGTGCTTAAATTTCTTCTCGATTTTAACAACATATTGATAAGCAACACCGAGTGATGAGATGTCCAGAAAATCCATTTCAGTCTGGATGTATCTGTGTAGAGCCCCACGGTATTTCAGAATCAAATGTCACTTAGAGTTTTTTATACCCAGCTGGGTGCGCAAGGTATTGAAGGTATTGGTGAACTCTGGAACTGATTGGCCCCTCTCTTGCCACAGTGTGGTCCATCTCATGTACTGGTCCTCTTAGTTTCCAATAGGGTAATATTGTTCCTTTATCGCATCCACAAACAATTCCCAAGTGGGATCGACCCCATATATTTCAGACTCCTCTGTGGAACTCTGCTCCCAATAAGTTTCCTATAGTGTCCCCAAGGCCGAGCCCCATTGCAAACCATGTTCTGAAAGAAATTGTAATTATGTTTTATAGGCTGGTGAGCCAAGTTTTTATAAGCTGGTGGCTTATGTGATTGTTAGGCCAGAGAGCTTAAGGGTTGGAGACCAAGGGCCTCATTTTGTACTTGTATGTATGCAGAACATTTAATAAAATTGTAAACATCGCCAGGTGCAGACCGACCATGATGAATGAGTGAAGGGGGACTGAGAATCCATAGAGTGGGCAAGGAATTAGGGGCTGGAAGGTGGGAAAAGGGGCTAAGTGTTGATCCTAGGGGCTAAGCCTAGGGAGCTTAAGCCTGGGAATAATATTTTAATATTATCCCCAAAAGACATGTGCACTTTATGTTTATCCTAAGTTTTGGTAAGGGAGGACGTACAAGGGTGATGCATGCTGGTGGAACGCATGCAGTTCCATGGGTGACAAGTGTCAACCCTGACGCATGCAAATAAAATGGCCAGGGTGAGCCATGAGAAGGGTTCCTCCCCCATTCTACCCGATCATCTGACCATGTACGGAGCCCGGGATAGTACTACCAACCCGACTCCTATAGAGAACCTTCATGCATCCCTGTGATTTGAAAAGCCTGTGTCTAGCTCTAAGAAAATCCATGTGTACATTCCCTGAATGAGAAGCCCGTGTTGATTTTGGGAAAGAGTCTGTGTTTGTTCTGGAAAGCTGGTACACCCCTTCTCTGTTCTAAACTGTGGAGTCTGAATTGACCCCTGCATGGATGACTCGTCACACATCCCTGAGAATCTAGAGTGTGAGTCTATCCCGTGTTGCCAAATTGAGGAAACAGAAGTGTCTCGTCCCTGCTAAGCCTGGTTATACTGTTGCACCTGTCTGGAGCTGCCCTGGGGTGCTCGTGTCTGGATTCTCGTGGATTGCGATGGACATGTATTGTTTGTTTCTGTGTGGCTTGTTGGCCATTTTGTACAACACTCTCTCCAGGTGAGAGAGGTGGTTGAAGTTGGAAGAACAGGTTGTTGGGCCTGTGAGCAACTCCCTCCAGGTGAGAGAGTGCGCAGAGGAAGGAGAGAACTCTTGGAAGGAACCTTGTAGCTTCCATAGAGCCCAGAGACTTCTGGTCCGGCCTGTTCCTATAACCCAAGGCAAGGGAGATTAGTAGTCGAAGGACTGTCCAGGTGACAGAGAAGGTGTATACTCTTGGGGTGGAACGGGCATGTGGGGAATGAGGGTCTGTGGGCAGTGAGCGTGGGAGGTTCCTTGGAGAGAATCCCTTCCTTATGGTTGTGTGTTGTTTTCCCTATAACCTCAGCCTAGCCTAGATTTCCTTGTCTCAGGGTGGAGCTTAGTCCCAACTCGGGGGTGACCCACTGCTGCGCTGATGAGCAGTGTGGTCTAAGGCTAGGAGGTTCGTGGAAGTCCTGCACTTGGTTGGTGGATTCTACCACTATTAAAAGATAAGTATCTGATTATGTTTTAATCATGTTTTGTATGACTCTACTGCTTATGATATCATGATTTCCGTTGTGTATATGAATTAGTATGAAATGCTATGGATTGTTAATTATGGTAGTAACTCATATGAATACTCTGTGTAGAATGTGTTTTTTTTTTAAATGCATGAGATTTATAATACCTGTATGAGTTATGTGCAAAGTGGTGCTACAGTCTGGTATCAGAGCGATTAAACAAAGTAGCAGAAAAGGTGTGCTAGATTTTTGTATCAGAGTGAGGTTTCGACATTGAGCCTAGATGGGCTAGTGGAGCGGTATTTGGACCAAGAATGCGAAGGGAAATTGGGTCTGGAAGGCCAATTTCAGACCCTGGTTTGCTCCAAAATGTTAAGGAGTTACTTGACGAGTTTTAAGCTCGGGAGGTATAGCGGTGTTATGAAACCGCAACCAATGGGGTATAAGTCCACAGGGAGAGAGGACTCTACACCAGAAGTGTAAGAGATTTAGGATCTATTCGGGAGGGAAGGTGAACCCTCGTGATCGTTAGATTTGGAAAGTGTGCACAGGGTTTAAATCCCTTTGGAATTGCACAGGAGTGTGGAGATCGCGATACGCGAAATCCTGAGTTAGTTAGGAACCGTCTGAGCCGTCAAATATCAGCTGGAAAACCCGACAACCGTTGGATCTGTCAGGAGTTATCCTAGGGTTAAAAACCCAGTGAATAGGGGCAAAATCCCCAAAATAGATCTAGACCATCCGAACAACGAAGGCCACGTGTCGTGAGATTACCCATTTCAGGAAATCGGGAATCCTGATAATGAAGGCTCAGGATTTTTCATGGTGAAAACCCCAGGATAGATCTGAACCATCTGATGGATGGAGGTTATGTGTCGAGAGATTAACTACATCAGGAAACCAGGGATCGAGATTTTGGGAGTCCCATGATCGAGAGTTCGGACTCTCGTGATGATAAACCCGATGAACGGACGAGATTCTTTCAGAGGATCTCAGAGTCTGTGATGATTGTTAGATGTGAGGAAGAGATGAAAACTT
>ML809042.1:4235-14683 GCA_009831015.1 Picea engelmannii
CCAAACCCTCAAACTGACTTGCGCCCTCACTGGCTGAGCTGCGCACTCTGCAATGGATACTCCTGAAAAGTACGATGAAATACCTGGATGGTATCTCCGATGGGCTAGGGTGTGTCTCTCAACACCGAAACCGATCAATGGTGATGGTTTCCTCCAGAAATCCACAAAACAGTAAGGTCGGCTCTCCTCCTCCTCTGGGAACTCTCAACATCAAATCATAACAATGCATAATGAGGAATTAGGTCAAATTCCTCCCTTTATACCTTTCCCAATCTAATTCACCATTGACCTCACTTAAGCTAGGCGCTTTTCCTCCTAAAGTGATTAATTAATTAATTAAGTCCCCCTTTAACACCTTTTCATTCTAATTCTTCGTTGACTTAAGCTTACGTGACTTTTCCTAAGTACTTTGACTTAATTCATCGTTTAACCATCAATTCCTCCTTATTTCTCCATCGTGTTCCCTGTTTGTGCCTGACTATAGTCTACGGGAACATATAGACTACTAAGTCACTCCCTGTTGGCCTACTCTTGGGAACGGGACATCACAGTGGTTGCATCTTGGGGAGCATTACTATAACACCACCTACAACATGTCCATTGACATGACCCCATTCCGAGCAGTGTACAACTATGATGCTCCTTCATTTGTGGATTTGGCATTTGGGGATAATAGGGCTCCCAAAGCCAAGGATTGGATACATGAGAACTGATACATCCTTAAGGCCCTTAAGGAAAAATACCAGACAACCTAGAACTAGTAGAAGATATATGCAAACAGGCACAAGGTTGAGTGCAACTTTGAGATAGGATATTTGGTCTTTCTGATGTTGCAGCCATACAGACAGTCTTCGTTGAATAAGAGCGTTGCAGAAAAATTGAAGCCCCATTTTTATGGTCCATACAGGGTAGTACAGAGAGTTGGTGAAGTATCCTATGAGCTTGATCTTCCAAAGGGGAGAAAGATCCACAATGTTTTTCATGTGTCATGCCTCAAAAAGGCAGTAGGACATCAAGTGACCACTTTAGTAGAGGTACCCCCGCTGGATGAGGAGGGGCAGTTGGTATTGATTCTTGAGGAGATTTTTGCAGGGACAAGACATTGAGGAGAAGGGTCTTCAGAGAGTTCTTGATCAGGTGGAGAGATTTGCCAATCGAGGATGCTATGTGGGAGGGAGACCAATTTTTGCAACATCCTGATTTGTAGGTTCTTCAGGAAAAACAATCTTGGGAAGTGAGGATTGTAATGTCCCCTTCCAATTGATCGCTCTAGGAGGATGACTTAGTGATCTATTTGATTTCTGTAGGCCATAGTCGATGAAAAAGGGGATTAATTGATTATTTGATGTCATTTGGGTGAAAAAAGTAATATTTATAAAGTGACATTAAGTAATTAAGTAAAAAGAGATGTTCTAAAGTGACTTTGGGAAAAGATTAAAAGTGAACCTTATAAAGTGACTTTAATTATTTAAATGAGGGTAAAAAGGTGAAAGAGTCAACAAAAAAGGTGAAAGGGGAATTAAAAGAAAGATGAGAGCTCATTCTCTCATTATTCTTGCTCATTTTACAAAGTTGATTTGGAGAGACTTGTTGTGGCTTGAAATTCTAGGGTTTTGCACTAAAACCTTTGTGGAGAATTAGTTTCGGTGGTGAAAGATTCCACCCTAGTTGATTGGTGGGGAAAATCATTCATAATTTTCACTTGCATTTATTGTTGAGGAGGTAAAACTATCTATTGCAACAATTCAAGAGATTTGTGGAGACCAAATTTCACTTGTTGGGATTGTGTTCTTGGTGTAGGTTGAGTTTTTCTTGCAAGGGCCGATTTCTCTTATTTGAGAGTCACCATTCTTCTTGAGGGGCCGAACTTCTTTAGTAGGGTCGTGATATTCTACAGGGGAGGTTGTATCTTCTTAGTGAGGATGCCATTATCTTGGAGGTGGTCGATTTCTAGTTGTGTGGGCCGAGTTTATTGTAGAGGGGATGCCCTCATCTTGTGGAGGCCAAATTTTGTACTAAGGGGTCGTTTTCTTCTTGGAGATCTGATCTAAACTTCAAATAATGCCCAACTTATGTAACAGGTAAAACTTTAATAAAGTTATAATAGACTTATGGTAATGATTTGTTGTTGTAATGATTTGGTTAGTTATTTTCATTTGTAGTCTTGTTGTCATAAAAGTTGTATACAATGTAAAAACTCTATTTGGCATCAAAATCTTCTGATCAATTGCAAACCACAACAATAAAGCCAAATCAACAAATAGTAAAACACAACAACAACAACAACAAGAGGGTTTTATAGTGATATTAGGGCGTGTTGTCAAAGTGTTTGACAAAAGTCATGAACCAGAATATCACCCAAAAACATAACAACAACAGAAAAGGAGTTATTACAATGGGGTTTGGGTATAGTAGCAAAGTGTTTGACAAAAATCCTAGGTCAAGAAACCTCTAAAACATAACAACAATAAGTAGAAATTCATATCATTAGTAAGAAGGGTTATTAAATTAGACCAGATTATTCTCGAGATTTCATAATTTTTTCTTTCGCTTCTGAAGATACTATAGTTGGGGTTCTTTTACAAAAGAACAAAGAGGATTATGAACAACCTATTGGTTTCATGAGTAAGACCCTTAGGGAGTTGAAATGAATTATACGATCACTGAGAAACAAGCTTATGCCCTTGTCAAAACATTGAAGCATTTTAGAAGCTATGTTGGATATAATAAGATCAAAGATTATGTGCCATATCCTACAGTTAAGGATGTCTTATTACAATATGATTTCCTTGGAACTAGGGGAAAGTGGGTGTCACAAATCTAAGAATACGACTTAGATATTAATCCCACTAAAATCATTAAAGGGTAATGCTTAGCTAAGATGTTGACTGAGAGTAATGAAGAAGCCATAAGAATGGGTGAGAGTGATCAAGTGAACATTGTCTTAAGCAAATTAGAGCATGATGAGTGGTATTTCGATATTGTGTATTGCTTGAAGGATCTCTCATGTCCTGATCATTTAGTAGATCATAAGAGGAGGGCCTTGAGATTGAAAGCTATGAAATATTGCTTGACCCACTTCTTGTATAACCTTGTTCACACCTTGCACACATGTGAAGTGACTAGTGATGTTTTGACTTGGTCAAAGGGGTGCCCATTTTCACATATTTTGAGGAGATCACATGAAATTGATGAAGTCCCATTTGCACAAGTGTCAAGGGTGACCCTTCTAGGGTGAGAATTTCAAGGTTGACTTGGTCAAAGTGGGCACCAACACATATTCTTCTAGGGCGAATCCATGCATGATGAAGGTTTAAATGTGAAAACAAAGTACAATTCTTGGTAAGGGGCTTCTAGAAATATCACTCAATCATTACACTTGGCATTGGAATAAATGAACACCCTCATACATGAAACTTTACACATGGAAAACCACTCATTTTCTTGGAATTTTTCCATGCTAAAATAATATTATTGTTTGGAGGTGGTTATTTATAGGAAAATGCCTTCATCATGGAGTTTTACACTTGGCATTCATGCACACCTATTGTCAATTCTCCCTACCTATTTGACCAAGCCTTTTATTATTATTTTTGCACATGAGGAGGACAATACGGATGGAAGAAGGAGACTCGTGGCACTACAATCATCTAGAACATTGTATCCAAGCATTTTTCTGTGGGATCTTGACCTAATTCAACCCCGTAGTTAGTTGTTGTACATATTTTAATATTTTCTTAGGACAATAATATTTTATTGTAAGAGAGAGTTGAGCTAAAACAAAAGAAGCTCAGTTGGAATTTTCATGTGTAAATAAAAGAAGCTCAACACTATTTGAATATCTTTGTCTTTATTTTGTCTAAGTAATAGAGTGATGTATAGGTAATTTCTTATGTGTGGCTATTAGTTCTATGTGCTACAATTGGGAATTTGTTTGCAGGTGTATGGATGACAAAGGCAAATCAAGGGACGTAGAGGATCATATGCGCTACATTGGAAAGGGCTAGGGTAATGGTTTCCTCCCTCTTACCTCCATTTTTTATCCTTTACCTTGAAGATGAAAACATTACACATTTTATATCACTTTATTAGGTGTGTTTTTAGACAGTCTTTGGTAGGGGCCACCTTTGCAATTTGCTTTGAGCATTGGATCTTTTATAGACCCTCTCCACCATCACACTGGTAAATTAAGCAACCTAGTTAGGAACGTAGTTGTGCATATCAAGTGATTGCTTGATGCCACCTAATATTCCTTTAGAACCACCCTTTAAGATTACTCACATGACCCTATTTCCCAAGCAATTGAAGGCACTAGTCTCCCTTTTATCCACCACTCCCCAACCATCTAAAATCCATTTTCATTTTTCCATTTTGTTTATATTGTTAAGTTTTCTCATACTCCCACTACATACTACATACACATTAAGCTTAGTAACCCATAGGGAAAGCCCCCTTGGTTAGGATTTCATTTACCCTAGCCTAAAGTGCAGAGGAGAGTCAGTGAGGTGACAAAGGATAACCTCCTAGTTCCACAAGGTTAATGCCCTATCTTTGGGACTTTAATCTAAAGGTGCTAGTTTGTGTGGTAACGGGACCCAACCATAAGTAATCAAATTTTCCATGCATTCCTAGCTTCTCCCTTCTTTTGTCCCACATTAGGACCAAATCACCCTTTTCCAATATCCTTTGTCGGGCCTTTTTGTGAAGTATTCCTTTAATTTTCTCTTGTCTCTCTACTTAGGTGGATAAACTATATCTAGCTAGAAAAAATAATGGAGAAATTAGTCTTTGTGTTAATTTTAGAGATTTGAATAAGGGTTCAAAGAAGGATAACTATTGCTTGCCATATGTGGATCAAATTTTACAACTTGTAACTTGTTCACAAATGATGTCCTCTTTTGATGGTTTTTCAAGTTAAAATCAAGTTTTAGTGGGATGAGGATATATTTAAGATTGTCTTCACAACAAAATAGGAAATTTTGCTTACGAACAAATGTCTTTTTGCCTAATAAATGCAAGTGCCATTTTCAAACTGTCATAAGCATAGCCTTCCAAGGATTAGTCGGGGTTGGGGGCTAGGCCCCAATGCTTACCCCGTCCAATATATATTATAACCAAACTTAAATACAAATTATGTTGTATGGTTTAATAAGTACCACCCGTGGCGACTTGGATAGCCCAACCCTACCAAGGCTTAGCTCGGACAGAGGTCCAGTGTTCGAACCTTGTTGCGTCCAAAATTTTGCAAACGAACTAACCAATGCCTGGGTGCCACGTGGCAGCCCACGTCTGGGCCACGTGGCACCGCTCCATACGCCAGCCTACTGCCACATGTCAAACGAGGATTTTCCCAGTTGACACATCATTTGTCCTGTCAGCGGACCATACCCTGCCACGTGACGTCGTACGGATGTGCCACGTGTCACCACTGCAAGGGTGACACGTGTCACTCCCTGATTGGTCCCCTGTACCTATCCACGTCAGCATCTGTACGCCCAATCAACCTGCCACGTGTCACCTCCAGAAGCTGCTGACTGTGTCTTGCCACGTTAGTTGTACGGTCGTACGACTTGTACAGTCAACTGCCATGTGGCACTGTACGAATTGTACAATCATCATTTTTTTTGTTTGTTCGGCAAAACGAACAGATCACCATAACTTGAGCATACGACATTCGTTTGAGCCTGTTCAAGTTGTATTGGGTTTGTATTGATGAGGCCTACACACAAGTCCGTTTTGAAGAGATTTTGAGCACTTTGATTTTTAGGCCTTTCTGAGCCCTATCAAGCTCCTGGATCCAAATCTGGATCACACCTCCCCATTAAGGACCTTTTGGTCCCCAAAAGGTTACAAAAATGGACCTTATTGGTTACATACTCATAAAAAGAAAATCAAAACACTATGTTGCACAAAAATGATGTTATAACAGGTCATCATTTCAACATGTGTGATTACATTAATGGAAGCAAAATACAATGAAGTTGTGACATCCACTTCTAACAAAACCAAGTGGCTGGTTTGTTTTCTTCATGGTGCTCTTCTTGTTCCGCTGATAATCCTTCTTCCTTCATGAGTACATGCGCAATCCTTTTGTCCTTGTTTGGACGAAGCTCCGGATTAAGCTTCCAACAAATAGCCTTTTGATGTCCACCCCTGTTACAATGAGTGCAGTGAGTTGTTGGCATCCACACCTGTTTTCCCTTCTCTTTCTTCCGTTGTGGAGTTGAGTCTTTATGTTGTGGTTCCTTCCTGGCCGACATAGATTTACTGTACACAGTTTGTCTCTTCTAACACTTGGAAACACAATGCTTGTGTGAATGACAAAAAGTACAAGGATAAAGATTCCACAAGTTCTGGATTGCTTGATTATGCTTATTATAATCAAAAAGAGAATTGGTGAAAACATGACCATTATACCTTCCTTGTTGATCTTCACTTTGTTTTGGAGATGACTTGCATTCACTACCACAATCAAGGAGTGATACGCCATCACCTTTCGTGAAGTGTTCCTACAATGACTTAAACTGGCCATTTGAAGCCTTACCTGCTTCTGATGTTTTGAAGCCCATCTTGGAGGATGCTCCAATATCCACTTCGCCATATCCCAATCCTAAATATCGAGGCCTTTCCACAACCTCAATGGGATTAACGATACCTTGACCCTTACATCCAAGGCCCTTTCCTTCTTCATAACCCATCTTGGTTAGCAATTTCAAACCTACACCTTTTGTATGTTTTTCAAATGCACCAAAACCATCTTGATGGGAACAAGGAGAATTTGATGAATGGTATTCACTGCATACCTCAGAGATTTTTTCTGAAACAGATGTAGAAGGCACTTCCTTCAATCCTTCTTTTCCTTTGTTGTGCTTTGAAGCTTTCTCTTGAACCGATCTCTTTCATTCCAAGTAGTCTTCATACAACACTTTCACCATCTTGAACATGGAAAACACTGTTTCGGAAATCCTTCTCATCTTGAGAGAGTCCCTCCTTAGATGTCATTTTCTTCCTTGAGATGAGCTCTTCCTTGGTTAACATGCACAACTCAAATCCAAACGTCAACAAGATCTGATACCACTTGATCCGAAAAGATCTTTTACACGACTATGGTTGAGTTATTAAACATGTGATGATTAACCAATTAGGAAGCTTAATGAAAGAGGAAGAATTATAGAAGAAACATCACAACCATATACACATATGCAGATCTGAAATAAAGCATAAACAACAACAAACCATAGAACACCAAAGTGATAACGGAGTTCGACAATCTCGCCTACGTCTCCAGGCCTTGTCTCAGTGGGATTTTCTTATTTATGTTCAAAGCTTTAAATGTACATCATGAAAGTGCCAATGGATTACAACAATGAGTTGGTCGTGTTCTACCAAATCTCATGAACCCATCAAAACTGACGACACCCAAATCGGATGAACGAAGCTCCCAGAAATGGCCCGCAAAGGTGCGCTCCTCAATAGCTTCCCTGCATAACAATGGCCCTTGCTCAACAATCCGACATCATAGACTTGTTCAGAACCTCTTCCCATGGCCTCAAGAAGGTTTGGTTTATAAAGATCTGACGTTGGTAACCATCTCCCAACTTTCCCCCAAGATCTGGCCTCAAAAAGGGCCCAATATCTCCCAATATTGGCCAAAATCTCCAAATTTGCTGCTAATATCATTGAAAAATATTTATAATATAGTAAATAACCCATTTTTAGGAAAATATTGGGGCGCAACCCCTTATGCGCTAGCCCCTAAGCATATTAGGCACCTCCATGTGTCATCGCGCCATGTGTTGGTTTGTTAGGCCCTTAGCTCTTAGCCCCTTGGTCGCTTTGACTGCCATATGGCCCTGTCCTCCGTGCTTTGTTAGCCCCCCCCGATATACTAGTGCATGGTTTAGCCCCTGGTCGGCGGGCTAGCCCGACCGACCAGGGCTAACCCTTACTGTCTGCGCCAACCATCCACATTGGAGCCCTAGTCATATGGAGTATGCTAACGGAGCAACCTGAAATTGGGGGCTAGGCTCTTATCCATCCACGCTACCGGCATGTGGTTCTATTGTCTGGTCGTATGGTAGGTTTCGTGTCGGGGTTGGGGGCTAGGCCCCAACCCTTACCCCGTCCGATATAAATTATAACCAAACTTAAATACAAATTATTCCATATGGTTTAATAAGTACCACCTGCGGCGGTTTGGCTAGCCCAACCCTACCAAGGCTTAGCTCGGACAGAGGTCCAGTGTTCGAACCTTGTTGCGTCCAAAATTTTGCAAATGAACTAAACAATGCCTGGGTGCCACGTGGCAGCCCACGTCTGGGCCACATTGCACCGCTCCATACGCCAGCCTACTGCCACATGTCAAACGAGGATTTTCCCAGCTGTCACATCATCTATCCTGTCAGCTGATCGTACCTTGCCACGTGTCACTTCCTGATTGGTCCCTTGTACCTATCCACGCCAGCGTCCGTACGCCCAGTCAGCCTGCCATGTGTCACCTCTAGAAGTTGTTGATTGTGCCTTGCCACGTCAACTGTATGGTCGTACGGCCTGTATAGTCAGCTGCCAGGTGGGACTGTACGGACTGTACAATCATCATTTTTTTTGCATGTTTGGAAAAATGAACATATCGCCATAACTTGAGCATACGACATCCGTTTTAGCCTGTTCAAGTTGCGTTGGGTTTGTATCGACGAGGCCTACGCACACATCCGTTTTGAAGAGATTCTGAGCACTTTGATTTTTAGGCCTTTCTGAGCCCTATCAAACTCCTAGATCCAAATCTGGATCAACATCTCATCTTGAATCCTATTGGTTCTTTTAAAGGTTTTTTTTCTTGAGAAAAAAATCTTTATATTCATTGGTTATGAATATACATGTTATTGTCCAGAGAACGTATCAGAGTGTATACACACTCTTCTTCTCATCATCCCTAGCAAAAACTATGATCTTATTCATCACCTATCATCTACATATAAACCTTATACAATTTATTAATACATCTTTCTAACAACATCACACTATATCCTATTCTCATTCCTTTCAAGCTAAAAAGACAAAATTCGTCAAGAAAATCTAGTTATACAATTGATTGTCAGAGTTGGAACTCCATGGATTCTAATTCCTCTCCATTGATGGACTCATAGTAGCCACATCCACCAGGTGGAAGAACTAGAGCTTCCTTGGAGAGGGTGTCAACTTTCTCATTAAGTTTCTGGTAAATATGGTTGAAAGAGTGCCATTCAAAGGAGTAGAGCAAGTGAAGAATGTCCTTAAGCAAAGAACTCAAACATATATCCTACATTGTGGCTTTTTTGTTCACCCAGTCTATATAACCAATTTAGAATCACCGAAAATTTGTAACTTTTTTTATTCCTTTGTTTATGGTGATTTCTAAAAGTGACTACAATGTGATGAATTATGATCTGGTGTTAGATCCTCTTCCAGGAGCATACCTGAATTGGGTGAGATGATTTTGACTCAGAAAAAGAACCACGCCCACGTCACATCATGGAGGATGACCCTGGTTGGCTCCATCGAAAAATCCCCACGAGATTTCTTGATTAATCTCAGGCATAATTAGGTGTCTGGTCTTCTTTTATTTAGGATCCAACTTAAATTCCTTAGAGATTCTGATTATAAGACCGGCTGAGACTTTTGGTGGCACTACTTCCTTCTTAAAAATCCTAACATTCCATGCCCACCAGACAATATTAACCATAATACAAGGAAAACCTTCGTAAATTTTTAATGTCTTGTCAAAAAGCCAATCCTTTAGGAATTTTTCAAGTCGATTGCTCGCCCATGAGGATTTTTGTTTGAATTCGTCCTTTACGAGCTTCGTCAGGGGAGCGATCGGTTGCCAGCATAAAATATTTCCATTCTTCCTCATGATGAACGAGATCCTTGGGTAGTAAATCTCAACTAATGACAACCTTGGAAGATAATGCTTAAAAAATATAGCCTTGTTCTAGGAAAAGGGCTATATTTTGACTCAGATGAGATGATTTTTGACTCAGAAAAAGAACCACGCCCACGTCACATCATGTGAAATATCCCGAATTCAATTAAACAGAAATTTAGCAGCAAAATCGATAAACATAGAAATAACCAACAAATTTCTTCATTAAATCCATAAACGGTGAAGTACAAATGAAAGATCTGTAGGATCTTCTCCAATATCAGCTAGGCCAGATGGTTTCACTGGCGAAACCGAGTAAACTAGGGTTTGAAACCCTCATGCTCACAAGAGCCCAATACAATATTTTCATAAACTGAATGATAGATCCCAAAAGGCTCTCCTCTCCTCCTCTTATAACCCTTCCTTGGGTCTCTTTAGTGTAACTACTTTTCCCCTCTTTATTTTATTAAGTGACTAATTTCACTTTATTTTTATTTAAGTGCCTTTATAAGGTCACTTTCATACAATAACACTAAATGCCTCTTAA
>ML809042.1:19646-41309 GCA_009831015.1 Picea engelmannii
AAGAATATTAATAGTGAATATCATATGAGCATATATTGGTCGATTCAAATTTATGATGAAGTTCGATCTAATAAATGCTAAAATTAGCATATAGTTGAGAACCTTTTGCAAATTTGTTAGGTTTGACTCCATTTTTGATAGACATGCCATTATTGGTCTTGGTTTCTTCTGAGATTTGAGATGGCAGGGACACAATTTTTTGAAAATGCAATATGATTCTTACTTGCAAAACATAATAAATGGTGGCTTTCATGGTCAAGACAAGTCATCTTGAGTGATACATTGTTGGAATTTTTAATTTCATAACTTCAAAATTTGTGACAAAGAAATTCCCCTATATCTTCCCCCTAGGAGAAGAGTTGGTTGCTTGATCACCCATGGTTAAAACACCAATGATTGCTAATTGTCTAAGTCAATGTACATGACAAACATATGTGGTTCATGTTTTCATCTCATGAATTGAAATTAATCATTTTTCAAAGAGAGAACCCACTACATGTTATGATTATCTTAGGATTATAGGGTATGCTTGTCTACATGTTGATTAGGATTGAATGCATGGATTGACATTTATTGATCACAATCATTGCAGTTGATTAGGTATACTAGTACTTCAATATACCAATATTGGATTCTGGTGGATTGTCAAAGAAGGTAGACCATGTTCAACATTTCCCATCTACATTAGGGATTTTATCTTCCTTTAATGTTTGAAAATATCCTTGTCATCTTATGGTGATTCCTAAGACAAATTTGATGGCTTCTAGTGACAATGTGTGACAAGGATAGTCACATTATTTGGAAGTTTCATTACCATAGATGTATCATGCTTGAGATTATGAACTTGATACATGAGAATGATTACAATGGATTGCGTATTAGATATTGGCTTTCCCTTTATCTTTGTATTCCACTAATGAAGTGTTAATGAAGTGTTAAATTGCATTATTGTGTAAAATATGCATTATCGCCCTTCCATTTAGTGTTTATTGCACTTTTGCATTTTCCTTTTGTTTCAGGTTTATTCCACTTTATCTATAAAAGTTTGCTCAATACAAGTACAATAACAACTCTTTAATTTTCCTTTTGGTCGCAACATTGGTTCAAATGATTTAGTTTCTGTATCTTGTATTTGTATTCATATTTTTCAAATATTTTATTTTAATTTTATTCAATGATTAACTTTGTATATCTAAAACCATAGTTTGTTGAATCCACAATTTCTATCCTAATATAGTACTTTGATATTTAATTATATTTCAGAAGTTGAATACAGATGATTCATTGTCAACAATGTTCAAGGAGTTAAGCATGTTCTACCCATCATTACTACAACCTCTCATCCATGAGCGAGATGTGGTAATATTTATTTCTTTAACTATATCTTTAATGATTTTCATATAAAATTCAAGCAAGGAGCTTTTAGAAATATCTATCAACGTTAATATATCACATTTTTTCACAGTATCTTGCATGGTCATTAAAGCGAAGTAAAGCAGTCAATGGCAGTAAGAAGGTAGTTGGAATCATCGGAAGGGGTCACATGCGTGGTGTAGTGCATGCCTTGAAGCATGACCAAAATCACTTGCGCTTTCGTGATCTCGTAGGTGGAAGAAGGCCGAAAAATGACAATATGAAGGATTGGGTGAGATCATTAGTTAGAGGCTTCATTAGAGACACAATTATCACTATTATTGTTTTATGGTTTGTGGAGCATCAAAATATTAAATTTTGACTTTAAACTTTCTTTCAATTTTTAATGTTTGAAATTTGTTGAGAAAGCTTCTTATTATGCACACTTAACTATTCAAAATCTTACTAGGATTATTTGAGGTGTAAATAATTTTTATTTTTCTTTTATATTTGAGAAGGAATATTCATTAAACTAAGGGAAATGTTATTATTGGCTCTTATTATTAATCAACATTATTAATCACCATGGATTGTAATGAGTTGCATTATTATTAGTAGTAGTAATTTTGTATTAAAAGGGTAAAATACTGCAATATACAAAATGTTTGAGAGGGCAGAGCAAGAGAATGAACAAAAACTCATCAACTAGTATGACTATAGGGATGCAAGACTGAAACAAAACTACAAAGTGACACTTAAAGAAAAAACAAATAAGTCACTAGATATTATACTGTCATTAGCATGCCTATCATAGTAACCTAGCTTGTCATAATAAACCATAATATTATCCATTAGATATAAAGGGTACATAAAGACTACCTTACTACTCTTTGGCCTTGCCTTTTCCTCTAATGTCATTCAATAGTTGACCCAAGAGAGATTTGACCTAAGTTAGTTCATTGTTATGCTTAGAGAGATTTTTGGAAAGAGTTGTGAGGGACATATCCAAATATGACAGAAGATTTGTCACTTGCTCTTGAAACTTCTAATATGCATCCATACTAGAAGCCACGAAGGATCTAGTGTGCACTTTAGATCCAAAGTGTTCTTGTAGAGGGTACCCTCACATCAAGTGTTCATAGGATCGTCAAGAGGGAAATCAAACGAAGGGATTCCTTCTCGCCTTTTTCCTTTGTCCTCTAGCCAAACATCCTCATCTAACTTAGCCACCTTCGTGTAGGCTTCCTTGAAGTGAGAGCGCTTGAAGGTTGACTGCTATGTATGTTGCATTTTTTGAAGTAAGGAGGAATGCCTTTCCCAAAGGCCACCTCCTCAATGTCTTCATCATTGTCATCATTGATGTCTAAGATTGGGGAAGCCCTTTTTCTTCTAGGAAAACCCACAAGCTTATGACCCTCATGTCTCTTATCATGGAAAATGGGGCCAAAACCCTCATTTTACCTATCCTCTTGAAGCTTCGGGGTTTTCTAGATTAGGATAGGAGGGGCCCAAATTTCAACATAGGAGAAGTTCAAACCCACAACCAAAGTGATCCTAACATCAACTAACACCCAATAGAGTGAACTAGAAACCAACAACAGAGAGACAAAAAAAGTAGAAATGAAAGCAAACATAAAAGAGCCATTTACCCAATTCATGAGATGAGCCCAAATGCAGAAAGAGGGGCCATATTTAAGCACAAGAGGCATGTTAATCCTTGATGATCAATGATCTTTGGGGTTTTCTTAACCATGATTTCTTAAGAGCCTGCCATTATGAAAATACAATGGCAATTAGATCTATATCTAGAGAGTGCTAGAGTCATGTTACCTGGTATTTTGAAACCAAGAGCCTATGCGTCTTCATTATCTGGCTAAGGTACCATACCAATACTACCATCGATCGTTGTGCCATTTTCAATGCTAGCTGCCATCCCCAACATGTTGTTGACATCGTTGTTTCCATCTATCTCATCAGTCACCCAATTCAGGGATGTGGAAAATAATGAGTTAAACTTCATTCATTATATATATATAGGGTGCAAAGTAATATAAATATTGAGTTATTGAATTCAAAGTTACTAACTTAAGTATTTTGGCATTCTAAGAGATCAAGATACCTCTTGTGAGATTCACATAATTTGAAACCTAGAAGGAAGTTTGAACTAATCAAAACTCTTATTAAAACTATTCAAGTCATTTCTAATATTATTCTCTTTGATTCCCATCCACAAAAACCTAAAATTATGAACAATCATTGTGGTACCATCAATGTTAGCTACCATCTCCCACATGTCATTATTGGCAGTGTTGTGGTTGTCATCTATCTCCTTAATCACCCAATATGGGGTCGTGGACCAGAATGAGTTTATATATTTTAAATGATTTGATCAATTTTAATGATATATTTTAGTTTTTCTTCTAGCTTTCCTATTATGTGAATCTCCCGAGAGTTATCCTCATGTTTTAGAATGCCAATATACTTAAGGTATTAACTTTGAGCTCAATAACTTAGTATTTATAATAATTTGCTCTCTCTCTCTCTCTCTCTMTATATATATATRTATATATRYATATATAYATATATATATAKAGAGAGAGAGAGAGAGAGAGCAAATTATTATAAATACTAAGTTATTGAGCTCAAAGTTAATACCTTAAGTATATTGGCATTCTAAAACATGAGGATAACTCTCGGGAGATTCACATAATAGGAAAGCTAGAAGAAAAACTAAAATATATCATTAAAATTGATCAAATCATTTTAAATATTATTCTCTTTGATTTCCATCAACAAAACCCAAAATTATCAACAATAAAAAATAATCATTCTAAAAGTAATAGAAATTAATAAAGTTTATTAAATATTTAAATTTTATTTTTATTTTTTAAAATCATTCTAAGTGGAAATAAATGTATTTAGTATTGTGTGTTATCACCTTCATTTAAAAAGAAAGTGTGGTTGTTTTCTTAAGGTATTCCATATGAATGTCGTGATTGATGTAAAACTTAAAAGTTATATGAATTTTTTTTTGCAAACCGATACACACAAAATGGCATGTTTGTTCATATATTTCCATAAGATTTTGGAGAAATATTATATTTCTGCTTAAAAAAAACCATGTTTGTTTATATCCTTTCAATAACAAATTACATAATTGGCAAAGAGTGCACAAAATGGGAAGGGTTCCAATGAAAGGACATTGTGATTTCACTCAGTGGCAAGGACGAACCTAAGCTTTATGACTCTTCACCTATTTTACTCGACACCCTTTATACAGAGATTAACCTACCATTTGAATTAGTCAATTGCAGGAAACATTGGAAGTAGAATTAACTTAATTTAGTTGTGGTTTATTGCATTTATGTTCGCTCAGATGGATTTTTCCCTTATATTTATAAATGTAGTTATTCTTTATTTGTTGACAATTCTTAAGGTTTATGGGTTGCATGGATAGAAAAAGGATTCTATGGTCAACATGGACAATGGATGGTTTAAATTCTTATGGTAAACTATCATTATCAACAAAACTTAGTGCATGATGAGAGTTTCAAGGCTAATATAAAGCGATGTTGCACCAATTAATTGTTTTATTTTGTATAATGAGAATGACACAATTTTGGTGATTCCTTTGCAAATGATTAGAGTTGTGTATACATTGGTATAATTATCTCACTTGAATACTTTTATAATGATTTCTATGATTTAATATCATGTGCTTATTTTACGGAGAATAGGTTTAGTTTTGATTTTTTTATTTAATTTGTAGATACGTATTTTAAGTGGGTCACTAAAGTTATAACATAATATTCAGACTTCGAAGATTTTCCCACCAAATGCATGCTAGTTTTATGCCATACTTACCATGTAATTTTCATGGGTTGAAGGGCTTATTTGTGTCTCAAATCAATAACTCTTCAAATAATGAAAATTCAAATTTCAACTAATGACAACCTTGGAAGATAATGCTTAAAAAATATAGCCTATTCTAGGAAGCTCCTAGATAAATAGTATGATGATAGCTTATCATGCAAACACTTGGTGTTAAGCATTGAGAACATGGCTATGACATAATGAACACTTGATGTAGTCATTTTGATCTGCTTAAACATGTATGTTATTGATGCATGTGTGATAATGTTGATGCATTTTCACTTTGTATATCAAAGCAAGATTTAAAATCAAAGCCTAATAAATTTTATTTGGATTATGTTGAGAACAAAATAAACATAGAGATAATAGGAAAAATAACACAAATATATTGTAAAAAGCACAATAATATAGTGAAACACAAGTTCTATTAATGAATGAAATAGTGAAAACACTACAATATGCAAAACAATACAAATTGACTAAAATGGTGGTAGCTTATCTTTGAGAAGAGATCTTTCAGCTACACTCATTTGCAAAAAGTCAATAATAAGAGGTTGAAACTACATTTTAACATAAATTCTAAAACCCTAAGAGGAAAAAAATCTAACCCTAGGATATGATGTGGCAAAAGAAATGTGGGCCTTAGGGAGCCTAGTTGATACATCAACTTCTCGGGGCCACAACTTTTCATTATGAAATCTATTTGGGGCACTTCTTATATTGATATAAAGCTTATCTGAAGTCCCATGTGTTTGAATGCTTTGAAAATCAAAGATTGCAAGGTCGTGTCACTCATTAAAATTGCATCAAAAGTGCTTGAAAAATGTGTCAAAAGTTCGTGACCTACAAAATTGTTGTAAAAATGGCAAGGTGTAGGATCGTTTTTGAGTCGATGGTAGATTTGGGTGGCCACTTGTGTTCACCTCTAGCAATTGCGACTATTTAGGAAGAAATTGTCTCCATTGTGTCAAGTTTCTCCATCAAATTTGGAAACTTCTATTGAATCTCGTCCTTGGTGAGCCACTTGCCTTGGTGAAGAAGTTTCCTTGTTATAAGAACTCAATAGAGTTGTAGGTTCTATTGGTAGGTTCCCTTCATCTTGGTGTTCATGATTCGCTCGATTATAGCATGCTCAATGCAATAAAGGTTGAGTTTTGTAGGGGCCAAGTGCTCTACCACCTCTGAGGTGTCCAACAGAGGTGGGAAATATGGTCAAAGTAGCTCTGCATTGAAGATATGGTGTAAGTCAAAGAAATGTGGAATGCTCAATTCAAAATAATTTTGACCCACAACCTTGGTTATGGTGTAAAGGCCATATCATAGTGGTCTGAGCTTCCTATGGTGGCTCATGAATCACTCTTTCTGCAAGTGCAACCATACCTTATCGCCAACCTAAAACTTGTGTGAAACTCGATGTTGATTGTGTTGTTTCTTATACTTGGCATTGAATTTTTGAAAAATATCATGAACTTCTAGTTGGATGTACTAGATCCATTCAAAAAAATTGGACAATTTGTCTACTTCAATCTGAGAGAGCGCCAACACGAACTTGTCTACCCAGGCGATTTGTCTACTTATGTGAGAGAGCGCCAACATGAACTTGTAGTAGAATTTGGTAAGTCTAAAGAAGTTATGGAGCCTTGTTAGTGTTTGAGGGGCCAACAAATTGAGAATGACTTGGACCTTGGTTGAATTGACATGCACACCATGTTCATCCATGATGTATCCTAGATATTGAATTATCTTCATGTTGAATGAGTACTTCTCTAGATTAGAATATAACTTTTCTTATTGTTGGGTGCTCAACACTTGTTAAATGTGTTTCAAAGGTTTCTCCCAAGTTTTACTAAAAATGAGGATATCATCCGAATATACGACCACAAAGGAAGCGTTGAATGGTTGCAAGATATGATCCATCATGTCCATGAACATCATTGAGGCATTACTCAAGCCAAAAGGGATGACCAACTGCTCAAAGAGATATTTAGACTTGAAGGTTGTCTTCCACAAATCAGTTTGTTTGATTGGCACTTTGTGATAATTTGATTTTAGATCAATCTTATTGAAAACTTGGTGCCCTTGAGTTGATCAAGAAGATCATGGATCTGGGGAATTCTATATCGATTTTTAACCATGATTTTGTTTATGGATCTATAATCAATATAGAGTCACCATGTCTTTTCCTTCTTTTGAATCGACACAATTGGGCTCTTGCAAGGTGAGGATCTTTGTTGAATGTGGCCCTTTTGTATTATATTTTGAATTTGGCATTTAATCTCCTTGTTCTCTAAATGAGAGTGTATGTATATCAGGCCATTAGGTAGAAGGTCACCAAGTTTCAAACCAATTGCATGCTTTATTTGACAATGTAGAGATATCCTTACAAGTGAGGTGAATATATGTTTGTATTTTTCCACCATCTTTTCCACCTACTTCTATGTAGAGAGATCCCTTGTAGAGGCCTTGGTGTTCGAGGTGATCTTTCGTTCGCCTTCCAACCAAGCCATGAAGATGACAAATATCCCAATCTAAGAGATTATATTCATGCAATTCTTAGCTATGAGCAGAGAGACTATGGTAATCAAGGCTACTTGTGGTATCTTGTAGAAATGACCCCCCAAAGTAACAATCACGCTATGGGGAATGGACTCATAAACAACATGACACTCTTGCATGGATGGTTGTCCTAAAATAACATCAAAAAATTCAAACATAACAACATCACATAGTACCTCATCTTCGAAGTGATTGATATTGTAGTGCAGATGACATTATTGATTGATGTGGATGTCTCATCCCTAAGCTAACCAACCAATGGTGTATGGTTGGAGGTGTGGCGTTGTTGGAAACTTCAACTTCACGATGACCTCTGCTAATACCAAGTTCTTCTAGTTGTTTATATCAACAATTGAAATGTCACTGGAGTCCCCTTCACCCACTTCTATGAGTGGAAGAGGTGCCCACATTCCTCAATCTTCTTTGGTTCCTTTGGCTAGAATTTTGTGGTAGAAATGATAACAATGGGTTTTACATCGATGATCCATTTTCCCTTATTTGACTCAGAATCAAAGTACAAGCTAGAATTATATTTTGAGACATTCATCTTTGGCAATAATGATTATTTGGATAATATTTGTTATTGTTATGCTAGGGGATTTTTTGGATCTCACACCACTTTCCAATGTCCTTTAACATCTTGTTACTCTTCTTTGCATGTGGATTTGATTGGTTGTCATGAGGTTGATTGTCCTTGCTTTGCCATTTTCTTTCTCGATTAGGGCCACCTATACCATTCTTTTGTTGTGGTTGATTTACAAGCCCAAAATCCCTCTTACCCTTCTGTTAAAACTTTTGTTTGATCTTAACAACATATTGATAAGTGGATCATCATGAAGAGAAGTTCAAAAATTGCATTTATGTTTGGATATATCTGTTTAGGCCACTGCAGCATTTTAGAACCAAGCATTGCTCATATTCCTTGATTCCTAAAGTTGGACATAAGGTATTGGTGTACTTTGGCATTGCTTGGTGTTTCTTCATGTGTAGAGTTTTCCATTTCATGTCCTGGTCATTGTAGTATCCAACATGATAGAATTCATCCTTGACAACATCGACAAGCCGCTCAAGTAGGTTTTGTCCCAAATGATTCAGATTCATGTTTGGCATGTTACACACAATAAGTGTCCCACCAATCTTTGACATGTGGAAGGGACTTTGAGGCGCACGAAGGTGATCTTCTCACTATTGGAAAAAATTTGAACAGAGTAATAACCCTTTAGTAAATTTAACCATCCAAAGCATTTGTGTCTATATTTCCTTCAAACAAAGGAATGCCAATGTTAACTTGTACCTTGAAGGGCGTCACACCTCCAAAGTGATTTTTATCAAGGGTGCATTTATCATCGTTGGGAGTCGTTGAATGATATAGAAGAAATTATCCATCATCTCATTCTTCTATCACTCAAGGGCTTCCTTGAACAACATCTTGATAGGATATCCTACTCTATATTCTTTCTTTTTGTCCACCATGGGAGGCCTCTTAGGCCAACATGGGAAGTCTTCACTAGGATTGGTTAGTACGAGGCCCAACTCCATGTACTTGAACCTCATTAAGGACATATATGTAAAAACTACAAAGAGAATACTTCTTTCATACCATTAATCTAGATTGCGTTGAGAAAGAAATGAAGATAGCAATAACATGCAAAATAACACAAAGATGTTGTAAAGAGCATAGTAATACAATGAAACCATAATGCTATTAATGAATGAAACAGTGAAAACATTGCAACATGATAAGCAATACAAACTATCTAAAATGTTGGTATCTTATCTCCAAGAAGGGATGTGTCGATTACGCTCATTTGTAAAAGGCTCATTTTTGACATACAATTCCTTTTTTTCATTTTTGAAATTCCATTTAGGGAAAGGATAATACATCAAAACCATCCATCTCTTCGAAAAAATGAAAATGTTAAAACACATGAAAAATACCTATTACCATCAACATTAATTCTTCTTTCATTGAGAACAAACAAGCCTAATATTATCTTTACATAGAAAAAAAAATGACATGCATGTACCTTTTTATAACATTGGAAATAAAATCACACATATTTAGAAAATGTTGATTGACATAATGCAATAAATATAAATATCGATCAATATATTAAATATTAATAAAAATATATACATATCATATAAATAAATGATGTATATCTGTAACTTATCAATATCAATGTCTCTATGTTGATCAATGTATCAATCATTATATATATATATATATATATATATATATATATATATATCAGTCCATATGTCTCTACAATAATTGATGTTTTGATATATCGATCAACAAAATTTTACCTACATAAGAGTTGATATAGAAACGTGTTCATAACTATTTAATTGTAAAAATACAAACCATGGTCATACATGGGTGTTTGAATTGGTGATAGCATTCGATATCCCGTAGGCGATATCCATCACTATAATAAAATACAAACTCGAGTTAGAAGAACGAGTTTTATTTGGCAATGTCTAACAATATATTGGACATGATATCAATCAAAGAGCGGGAACTTATATTAATTACTATCATTTGGCTTTCACAGCTACCCAGCCCACTAAGTTGGATATATTTGTTTTATTTGGATATGTTGATCGAAAATGCGAAGAGTATATCAATTACATAGAACGATATTGATTGATATCGACTAGTGTTCAATGCTACTTATATTAAATTCAACAACCTATTGTATTAATGTTGAAGGATTGAAGGAAATCAATATTGTATTAATGTTGGTTTGTATTAAACCATACCAATATGTATACTATAGGTTTTTTAAGGATAAAAAATGAACAAATATAAGAGTAGCATAGATATTGGTATTGTTATACATATTGGTTAATATGCAATCATATATTAGTCTATATGAAATCATATACCAACCAAAAAATTATGGGTATATAATTATAAAATTTGAATTATGAGATAAGTGTGGAGGAGATATTGATGGTGATCACTTACTTATATCTTACTTATATTGGTCAATATGAAATCTTAAGATGATTAATATGTGATAATAGGTTGATTGATATATGTAAGATTTTTATCAATCTTAGTTTTATATGCCCTAACAATGATTGAAATGTTTCTAAGTATTAGATATACTTGTGACTCACAATTGGTTTTCAGAATCTATGCATTTAAACCTTTGTGAAGTTGGTTGATGTTCTAATGCGTGGTCTAATGGAGGCTAGTGACCATTTAGAGGAGTTATTGTTAGGTGTTACATTTATTGCTAGGAGCTTAGTCTACTATTGAGAGAGAGAGAGAGATGTCATCCCTCAAGCAACAATGTTAGTTGACTAAATATTTACACTAGAAAATTGTAAAAAAAACAACATTAAGTGAAGGGTTGTTCCTTTTGTCTTCTTATATTATGGAGATTACAGTCTAGATTACAAAGTTGTATGAGCTTACTATGAATATATGAGACACAATGATATTCTTTGATCCTCAATAGTAAGCTTCTTTCCCTCTATGTTGTTATCATATCCTCTGCAATTATGATCTTACTATGATATAGTTGGAAACCAGTGAAAATATCCCCCCCCCCCCCTCTGCTAGGATTTTGATAGCTATAATTAGGGTTAGGGTTAAAATTTCAAAACTTCTTGGAACCTCTATGATGCTTGTAGAAGTATCTAGTATATTCTCACACATTACTAACTCCCCATATTCGAATAATGGTGAGTTGACATGGTCGCCACTTGGATATGTGAGGAATATTTATATCATTACCTTGTTAGGGCCATAACTTTCACATACAGTCTTTGTTTTAGGTGCATGATATATAATTGGAAATATCTCAATAGACCCATAAAAAATTGTTTAGGCTCTAAAAGGTATTGAAAGTTGATGACCCAAATTTTAACAAATCAACATCATCTCGTAAATGTCTCGAATTCTAATCTCCCCCATCTAGAGAATGAATAGATTTATATGTATTTATGTAGATCCATTCCGGTAAGCTCTTAATCTCCAATTCCCATCCTAATTTGGTACCAAGATGATTAGGGAACCACATGGTAAGTTACTTGGCCTTATGACTCCTTGCCTTAAACAATTCATGTAACTGCTTCTTCACTTCATCTTACTTGAATATGATTTTTTTTTACAATCATATATTTGGAAAAAGGAGAGTCTATGGATGACTCTATTCCATGCTCCACTTCCCTCTTGGGTGGAATTCCCTTTGAATCTTGCAACTATTCTATGTATAGATGTTAAGACCCTAGACAAAGCTCCATGTAAAGCCTTAGACATTGAGTTGTTATATTTTTATTATTATATTAGTATTGTCAGCTAGACCTTTTAATTGTAATTGTACCCTTGATCTCATATATATATATATATATATATATATATATATATATAATCATCCCATCGTGTACATTTTTCTATTGTAAAAGGAGGTTTCTCCCTTGAAGAGGATTCACATTCATTATTCCCTCTTTACCAAGGTGTGAAGTTGCTTCTCTCTCTTTTTATGCTATTTTGGTTATTTGGTGCATAACATTTGGTTTCAGAGCATATGATCCTAGATTTTTTCTCTTTCAATCGAGGCACCTTGGAATTTTTTATATAATTTTTTTTCTAGGACACTTCACAGACACAAAAAAATTAAGATACTAGGATATATATCTAGCTACATGTGGTAAAAATTTCAAGTATTAGCTCATTATAATTTCTAAGATATATAGCCTATGGAAGTTAGGATTTGTGACTAGTCTTAAAATCAATTTAAAACGAGTCATCTTGAAATTTTCACTATAAATTTATTTCGGCAAGGTTTCAGATCGTGAAATTTTTAGTATCATGAGGATACATAGCTAAGTATTGGTGGTCAAAATTTTAGGTTTTTTGTTGTTTTACTTTCTGCAATATAGGCTGTGGAAACCAAGGTTATTTGACTAGTCCTGAAACTAGTCTCAAACAAGTGTTTTTGGTATAAGTGACATATATGAAGCTTGATAAGTCCAAATTAAGTGCCACTAGTTCCTTTGGAAAAAAGACAGACCATATTATTGCAGTTAAAAATTTCAAAAATAGATTTGAAATATTGGTCACGTGGAATTCTATACAAGTTCTCTCTTTGGAAAGGGCAAATAATCAACAAGTTTTGTTAAATTTACCATAACCTTCACTTGGCACATTAATTATGGCCATGCTTGTGGCATTGTAGAGAAGAAACATGAGAGTAGTATAGATCAAAAGTTTAGACTCGGGAGGGCCAAAATTTCAGAGATATATCAGGACAAAGGTCATCCAACAAGACAATTTCTCAAATAGGATTTTAAAGGTACGTAACTTACAATTGGCATAACTTTTGATTAGAAGATTTGTTCTTTTTTATTCAAAATATTTTATAAAGAGAAAAAAGAGGAGTTACATTATTATTTTTATCCCACATGGAAAAGGGTGCTTCAAAAATTACTTCACCAACTAAACCTCCAAAAATCTCAACCATGACTCAGGAAGAAAGAGAATAGATTTTTCACCAGCGATCCAAAAGAATCAATTTAATAAAAAAAATGTCAAGTCAACAACAAGTAATGATTTGATGGAAACGAAGATGGATGAAAGTAGAGACAAATTGAAAATAAGATGGATGAAAATATGGTACAAATGGAAAAGAACATAGATAAAAGGATGGAAGAATTAAAAAAGTCCATGTCAACCATCGTGTTGTGTGCCGTAGATGAGATATTCCATCAAGGAGATATGGGGACACAAGAAAATCATGTAAATGTAGAGGAAATAAATATTGAGCCCAAAAATCATGATTATTCATCACCTCCATATATGCATCATTGGGGGTTCCACTCGGCACGAAGGAACTACTTAATTCCCAAGATTGATATGAGGAAGTTTGATGGGAAAGATCCTATAACATGGATATTCCAGATGGATCAATTTTTTTATCTACACCAAGTGCCAACCTTATAAAATGTAACTCTTGAATCCTTGTATTTAGAAAATGATCAATTTATTTGGTATCAATGGCTTTGTGAAAGAAAAAAGGATTACATTATCTATTGGTCAATTTTTACGGATGAATTGATAGCTCATTATGGGGATGTTAAGAGCAATATATTCTTTAGTCAATTGATAAATATTTGGCAAAGAGGTCCAATTATAGAGCACATTTATAAATTCCAAAAACTAAGTTTTAGGGTAAAGAACATTCAAGAGGACAACTTGTTAGATCTCTTTATGAGCACTTTAAAGGAAAACATTCAACGTAAGGTGTGCCTCTTCAAACATAAATCCTAGAGCATGCTTTCAATATGGAAAGGAACGTTGAAAGTAAAAATATGGCTACTAGAAGAGTGATCTCTAATAACTATAGAGAACACCATGCTCTCTCTCCTAACCTCACTAAACCAACAAGGTTGACACCTCAACAAATGGATGAAACAAGAGCAAAGGGAATGTGTTTCAATTGTGATAGAAAGTACAATAAGGGGCATAGATGTTAGAATAAATTATTCTACATAGATTTTGAAGAAAAAGAAGATCAAGAATTGGAACCATCGCAAGATACATAACTAAAGAGACTACTCCAACCATATATTGTCATGCATTGGTTGGCATCAATACTCCAGATATGCTCAAGGTAAAAGGATATATCAAAAAGGAAAAGGTGACAATGTTGATTGATTCTGGTAGTACTCGTAACTTCGTTAATTGCAAATTAGTTAAACTTCTCAATTGCTTTGTATTTCCAACACTAGAGTTTCAAGTAATGATTGTAGATGGAGGTACCATGAATTGTTCAGGGAAGTGTTATATTATTACACCCAATATGGGGGAGTATTTATTGGATATTCCCATGATTGCAATCCAAATGGGTGGTATTGATTTTGTATTAGGGTTCCAATGGTTACAATCATTGGGAACAATGGATCTTAATTTTCAAGAAAGTTTTATGAGATTTTCCTTAGAAGGAAAGGAAATTGAACTCATAGGTATCCAAGGGAATCCCTATAAAGTGATAAGCTATAACAACATGGGGAAATTACTCAAAAAGGGACACCATGGTGTACTTCACAATTTTTCTCACAATATGTTCAAACATCTAGACCTTTTGTTCCAGTGGATCGCCAAAATGTTATTGATGATCATTACAAGGTATTTGAAGAGATTCCTAAGGGTCTTCCACCTGCTCAAGATCATGACCATCCTATTCATTTGCAACTAGGAAGTGTACCACCTAACATTAGGCCTTACATGTACGCATATGCACACAAGAGTGAAATTGAGCATATGATTCAAGAAATGTTAGAGGTCAACATCATTCAACCTTGCCAAAGTGCTTTCTCTTCACCGATGATGATGGTGACAAAAAAATATGGTTCATGGTGTATGTTTCCAAGTTATAGATAGCTCAAAGAGATGACCATTAAAGATAAGTTTCCCATTCATGTCATTTATGAATTATTAGATGAATTGCAAGGAGCAATTTTTTTTTTAAATCTCTTCCAATTAGCACTTTTATTATTCCATGCATCCTTCAAATGATGCCTTCACACCTACATAATTTTGTTCCTTTTTTGTTCTATCTCAAGTAAATAAGTACATACTTCTTGTTAGTTGATTAATATCTTAGCTTGGTGTGCACTCACTAGAGAGATATTAGAATTTTCCTTGTTTGCATTGATGATAAAATATTTACCATACAGTTGATCAGAAGGTATTGGTTGGCCCTGATCATGAAGATATCACACTATATATATATATATATGGGCTACCAAATAGCATAATTCAAACATCAATAGGTACTATGAAAATTTTTGTTCATCAATCAAATTCAATGGTAGAGAATATAATATTGCATTGCTTGTACTTTTAACTCTACATCCTTACTCACTCAACCCCAAGGGTATGAATAAGTTTGATCATGCATTTTTAAACAAAACTTACTTGCCAATTCCTCTATGATGAGGTTTTCTTGTGAACCAAAATCAAACAAAGCATCCATTTTTTTCTTCTTGATGTGAATCTTGATATGGAAGAGATTTTGCATCTCCTTCTCCTCTTTCTGATGGAGGCCACTTGGCTTCACCTCCCTCTACATTACTTTACAAACAATATTTTCATCAACATATAAGATTCTTTCTATCTCCATTCCTTCTTTTAAAGAAGATTATTATTCTTGGATTACTTGCTCGTGGTTGCTAAGGTTAATCTCTGGCTGCAATTTCCAACATTTTTCTTTTGTGTGACCATCATAGTGGTTATTCAGGTCCTTATACACATGTATAGTGGTGGAAGTCTTCTTATTTTTTTCATTCCCTTCTTTTTGTCACCCTTATTGGAAAATACATGCTAGTCTAACTTCTTTGAACCATTTGGTTGTTCCTTTTTATTGTTAGATTAAATTACTTGGCATGTAATATCCCTCATCAATGGTATTGGGATTGAATAGAATAACTTGCCTTCTTATGTGACTATGAATACCACCCAAGTACTTGATGACCACATCTAGGTCCCTGGGATTTCTTCCCAAATGAATGTATTTCTCTTAAAACTCTATAATGTACTATTGTACACTTTGTCCTTTTCTTTATTGGTAATAGTACCACCAAATCCTCTAACCCTATAAAATCTAATAGGGTAAAATTATGACTTTTAGAGGTCTTTGAATACCTCCAATTTAGTTATTAGTGGGTCTCCTCGAAACGAAAGTTCCTTAGTGTGACTCCCCCACCAAGTGGTGTTGAGATGATTGGTGACTAAAGTACCTTTTTTTTAGCTTCAATTCTTCCTTCACTTTCCTTGGCTCCTCATGATATTATGTTTTTTCATGAAATTGGGGTTTCTATGAAATGAGATTGATTTTCTTCTCGAGAGTGACCAAGAGGATGACCATGATCCTATAGGTATTAGCTATTTAAAATTTCAAACTCGCAAATATTATCTCTCCTTCTTCTATAGGTCCTTATCGGTGCTCTTCTTTGAGTTCTAAGGATTGGTGTTTCTTATTAACCCTTATTGTGTTGATATTTAGATCCATAAGGAACAACACTCTTGTAGATTTGGATTTCCTAAATTGGGTTAAGAATATACTAGGATAAAACTACCAAAATCCCAAATAAACCAACTTTAATATTAATATTAATTGTAAACCACTTTGGACATTCCAGTGGTTATCTTACCAAAGTAGATACAAACTAAAAAGGACTATAAGGAGCCTATGCTTGATTATGTGACTATACTTTTTGTGTTTTTAATGCTTATAAAAATAGATCATTCAAATATTTAACTAATATGACATATGAAATATATTAGAATAAAAAATACACACAATGGAACACAAATATTTACACTAGAACCCGAATGGGAAACACATAATTAAATGAAATATTGTTGATCCAGGTGTATATCAATGGCCACCCACCTTTTCCAACTGGCTCAAAACAATTTTCTGGCAATTTACTATTTTTAGCAGTTTTAACTTTCGGGGTCATTTTGAGGGCCTAAATGAAGGTTTTTCGGGATCGAGCTTCTCAATGATAGCCAAAGGAAATATTGAGCCCCCAAAATGAATCTCCTCAACAATACCTTTCCAACGAGCTATCATGCGCCTAAAACAGAGATCGTATGCAAAAGTTATGACCCCGGGAAGTTGATGTACTAACTTACCCAAACGGGGCCCACATGACTTTTGGCGCTTCATCTCCTAGGGTTAGGTTTTTGGATGTCTAGGGTTTTCAACATTCCTGTTTATTTTAAAAAGGCCTTCAGAGCCTCATTTTGATCATCTTCCTGCAAATGAGCGCACCCGTCACATCTCTTCTCAAAGATAAGCCACCACCATTCTAGCTAGCTTGTTTTTGCTGCATTTTACAGTTTCATCTTATTTCCCTATTGAATAGAAAACCATTTTTACTGTATCTTTGTTATTTTGTGTTAAGTGCCTGTTAATAATCTGTAGTCATTTCGTTGTGTTCATAAAATCTGGATCAATTATGCCTCTCATCTTCTATATTATGGGAATTACAATGCATATTACAAAGTTATAAAAGATTAATGTGAATATATGAGACACTATGGTCTTCTACAATTCTCTACAATATTATTTTTTCTCTTTTATTTGTTAGTATCTCCTCCATAGTCATGTGCATACTATGGAACAATGAGCGATTATGAAAAATCCCCCCTTTTATAGCTAGAATTAATGTTAGGTTTGTGGTTTAGAAGCCCTCCTGAAACATCCATGATGTTTATAAAAGTATCTAGTGTATTCACACACATTGCTAACTCCCCATATTCACATTATGGCGAGTTAACATGGTCTCCATTTAGACATACATGGAATATTTGAAACGTTACCTTTTTCAAGGCCATAATTTTCACATACAACTCCATTTTAGAGGTTGAAAAAATATCAATGAGAAGAAAATTTATCATCTTGGATGAGGTGAGCCTATAACAACCCCCATATGTCACTAGGCCCAAAAATTGTATTTAGGTAAACACTCATGGAAAGTTGATCACTCAAATTTTAACAAATCAACAACATCTTAGAGATGCCCCAAATTCTAATCTTCCCCATCTAGACAATCAATAAATTCATATGGTACTTATGTAGGTCAAATTTGTATTACTGGTAGGAGTCAATGGATTTTTTATGGCTTCTCTCTTCATTGTTCCTATGTTTGAATCTCCTCCACCAGTCACATGTCCAAGGTAAACTAGGGAATGTTTACCAAATTCACATTCCTTGAGATTATCCAACAACTAATGTCTCTTTAGTGTGTCTAGTAATTGTGTCATATGTGATCATTTTTCTTCATAAATGGAGTTGATTATTAAATTATCACTAAAATTAACTATTACAAAGGAATCTATTAATGAATTGAACAAAACAATCATCAAACACATAAAAGTTGTATGTGCATTACATAATACAAAATGCATAACTAACTATTCATACAAACCCTGTCACATTTTAAATGATGTCTTCCAAGTGTGTAATACTTTGAAGCCCAACTTTGTGAAATACTTTCCTTGTTGTCGTTGATCCAATAAGTCATCAACCTATGGCAATATATATTGATTCTTGATGGTCATCTTATTCAACATTTGATAGTCAATGAACATTGTCCAACTTCCATCTTTCTTAAGCACTATGATAGTTAGTGACCCACAAGCCAACACACTTGGTTTTGTGACTCATTGTTATAAGAGTTTATACAACTACTTCTTTCCTTCATTAGGTTCCAATAAATATTTACAATACAATATAATATTGGGCTATGGAGATTCTGGTAAAAATCGAATCTCGTGTTCAACTTTCATTCTACGTGGTAGTTATTTGGGTTCTTAAAATATTTTTAATATGTACTTTTAAAATGTTTTAGTTTTTGCTTCTATTTGTTGTCACATCCTCCCAAGGATGCTATTATCTCCACATTTACTTCCTCTTGTTTATTATCTCTCAAGAAAAATAACACAAACTAATTGTTTGTATTGATTAACCTTCGATCTTGGGGTGCACTTATCAATGATAGTTTTGATTTTCCTTTATGCACATTTCTATAAATATATTTTCCATATTTAACCAAGTGATATGGAATTTCCCTTCATTTGAACATAGCATCTTAAATAAATATAGAGGCTTCCCAATATGACTCCACATACATCCAATGGAATCATATCTGCCACTACTTCATCAATGAAGTTTTCAATGACAACCAATCTAAACTTGCATTGCTTGGTGACTTTCAACTCCATGTTTTAGATCACCCATCCTATTGGATACATATGAGGTTGTTCATGCACTTTCAATCCAGCATTCTTAACTAATTGGGATAAAATCACATTTCACTAAGATCCTAGGTCATATCCACCTTTGTCTTATTGAACTGGATCTTGATTTTAAAGAGTTCAGTAATCTTTGTTTCCTCCTTTGGATTGATACTACTCAAGGTCAATTCTCTTCGAATAGAGATGAAATTAACCTCACCTTAAATGTCATAACTAGTATTCATCTTTTATTTGGCATCTACAACTAACAAATTATTCTTCTATGTTGTTTATACCATTTATGATGCATTTCTTGGTGCAATTTCCAACAATTCTCTTTCATATGGCCATCAACATTACAATTCTTATAGAGATTATTGGTTGCTTCATTCCTATGCAATCACACTTGTTTTTTTTTCCTCCCCCTTCCACTTTTCTTGTGTTTTTTTCTTTGTCTACTTGTGTCCATTGCATTGTCCCATCTTATTATCATGTTATATATATTATGCTTACACATAGGTTTCATTAATGGAATTTGGTTTGAAAAGCATCAATTTTCATCAAATATGGCTATGTATTCCTCCCAAACGTTTAATGAAAAAATCAAGTTTATTGGGATATATACCTAATCAAATAGCTCCTTTCTAAAACTCAAAGGTGTACATGTGCATTGTTTATCCATGTCTCTTTCAGAAAAAGAAGCCATTCTATATTTTGTTCTTTAATATATCCAATGGGACAGAACTATGACTTAATGATATTCTTGAATGTTTCCCATTGAGTCGCTAGTGGTTCCTATTGGATTCTTCAAGTACTAAAATTACTTTCCCATTAGGTTAACGTGTGGCATTTTGACTTCAATTGAGAAAAAATTACCTTTTCCTCTTCACCAATTTTATGCACATTGAGATAAACTTATTGTTGGTGTAGCCATTGATTTAATTGAAGGGAATCAATATTACCTTCCTAAGGATTGATGTGAATCTTGAATTTAACTCTAAAGGTGATTTGGAATTTGTTGGTGTTCCCCATTTCCAATTTTGTTTTCCATTCCCATTCATATTCTTCTTATTCATAACTCAAACTTGGCTTGTGAAGAAGCTTAGACTTCTTTATCATCAATGTTGCAACCAAGGTAGTGATGTTATGTTTTGACTCTACCATGCATATGGTCAGCTACAACAAATTTAGAGACATCTAGATCATTTGAGTCTCTATTTTCTTAAATTTAGTTACCAAATCACTTCCATATTTCCTATCTCCCATATCAAAATATTGATATTGTTTCTTTCTTATTCTTGCTCTAACTTTCCACCTTCTTGCGGTCTTCTCAATATTGTCATCATTCACTATGGTATTCCCCTTTTAGTCTTTAGTAATAACCATTATGCCACCAATATGATTCATAATCGATCAACCTATGGCTATATTGATTCACCAAAACATATCCTAAGATTAATTTTTAATATTACTTGCTCTTATGTATTTAAATACCACTATAAAAATTTACTAGTGGTTGTGAAATAAATTACCAAGAATTTGATGCAAGAAATCTACAATCACACATGATATGATAGAAAGATTTATCCTAGATAAACTTAGTGTAGGGAAAATATAGATCAAAATGGATTGCTTAGTTGTTTATTACTCTTAGAGAAATTTATTGATTACAAAGTGCTCAATTTGAGCTTCCACCCCTATCCCAATTGGCAATAACTCAAAGACTATTTTATTGCACAAATAGTGGGTTGGGAAAAGCCCGATCCAATCCATGGGAAGGTGATAATGGTGGGAGAATCTACCCACTGTCACCTTAGGTAAACCCTCCCCTCTCTTTAGTGAAGGATAAATCCAACATAATGGGGGAATTTTGGGTGACCCTAGGGAGAAATGAGATGGAAAGGTGAGATTATGGAAATGATTCCCCTATAGGTCAAGTTACTAAGTGAAAAATGGCTTGGTAATGAGTCTAGGAGATGGTGTATGGTTGTCAAGTGTTTGGGTACCTACGGAAGAGAATTGTACATACCCGAGACACAAGAAGAAACACATATACAAGCTCATAGTTAAGTGGAAAAGCAAGGTAAGCTTGTTGTCCTTAATTACAACAGTATATA
>ML809042.1:56452-82107 GCA_009831015.1 Picea engelmannii
TGGAGAAATTAGAAGTGGACCCAACCCTAAAATAAGGAAAGTGGGCCAAGTGACCTAGAAGATGTTTTTAAGGAAGCTACTTGGAGAGTATAAATAAGAGGCAAGGCTCTCCCATTTGAATAACACTTGAGAATATTGAATATCTATATGTGTCTGATATAACTAAGGATATATAAACCGTAATTCTGAGTGAAGGTGAAGAAACAAAGGTCGAAATGCAAGGAAGGATAAATTCTTTTGATGGTACTTTCTAAGGTATGTTATTTACAGGTCATCTCACCATTTTCGCTCTAACTATTTTTTTATAATGATTTAGACCATGAACTTTCTATGAAAGTGATAAAACATATCCAAGTATCTGTGGTAAAAAATTAAACTTTTGGTTCATTGTATTTTGGGAGTTACACTCCGTGGAAAATAGGGTTTGTGGTCAGTCCTGAAACTAGTCAAAATTAGGTGTTTCGGGTAAAAACGCCATAAATTATTCATAACAGATCCAAATTAAGTGAGACCAAATTTGTTGGTTAGGGGAAATTATTTATTATTTGTTTTAATAGTTTCAGATCAATTCATCAAACATTTTGTGCGGGGCACTCTCTACAAGGTCTCTCTCTAGAATAAGCCAGAATTTAGCAAGGTATGCCATTTTTTCTATAACTCCTTTTCTGATAGGTTCCAAGTAGTGACACTTGGAGGAATAGCATAAAACACACTGAAGAACATTGTGTATTAGTTTCAGATATTTATACATTACAGGTTCAAAGTTATGATTACTTCAAGTTAGGGTTGTTGACTAATCCAAAACTAGGCATGTGAGACTAAAGAAATGTTTGATGAAAATGCTAGTCTCTTGTTTTTAAAGTTAAGTAAGGTTTGCATGAATTTGATCATATACACCAGGTCTATTATAGAGCTACAAATCAGATTTGGATGATGAAATTGATGAGGGATTTTGGTTGTGGTACATGTTGAGTACATGGTTGAGACAAGTAGTTGATGAGTTGGCGCACATACATGAGGTGTATAGTTGATGATGTTGGTACATATTGATGAGTCATAGTTGATGAGTAGTTGAAACATGATTGGTACAAACTTGGTACATGGTTGGATGCACTTTTTTATGGTACAGGTTGATTACAGGTTGGTGCATGGTTAATGCACTTGTTTATGGTATAGATTGATTACAGGTTGAGGTATAGGTTGATGCATGGTTGATGCATGGTTTAGATTTATTGGTACAGGTTTATAGTGGTATATCTCACAGTGATAGTGTGATAGTGGTTCCATCATTCTACTTCTACTTCAGGGTGGTAGGACGGGGCAAGGACAGGTGGTTGTAGCCACCTTCTGATTGTAGCCGGAGAACATTGGGGGTTGTAGCCTCCTTCTAGTTGTAGCCAGAGGATTGGGGAGTTGGAGATTCCCTTAGTTTGTAGCCTGCGAAACTAAGGGGTTGGAGCCTCCTTCTAGTTGTATCTGGAAAACAAAGGAAGTTGGTGCTTCCAATGAATGTAATTCTTCAATACATATAAGAAAAAGCATTCTGTGGTTTTCTCCCGATTTGGGTTTTCATGTAAAACACTGGTGTACTGTGTATGTGTGTGATTGTTTATTTATTACTGCTCATTATTGGATAATAATTCTACATTGGTATAACATTTGAAGAAAAAGGATTATAATTACGCTATTACTGATTCACCCCCCCTCTCAGTAATCCAACACCCCTTGTGGAGGAGTTCTTGGATCTTCCTATTGATCTTTTTTTTTTCTAATAAAGAGCGGAGGTAGACCGACCCATTAGGTAGCGGTGTGCCTAGGGTCAGATCGATGCGATGCTTGACCTGGAAGTGCAGAGATACCCCAATAGGAGAGGAGAAGATATCTAAGTATTCTTCCATGACCTTATCCACTTGATTATGTTGTGTGGAGAGATTAGGCACGGAGGCCCTGGATGTGGCTGCGATCTTTCACTTACTCTAAGAGAGAATCACGAAGAAGAAAAATTTCCTGGTCTGAGAGATGATCTTCCTACATTGTTTGGCAAATATCAAGGAAATAGAACTAGGAGGGACTACCTCGGGTATCATGTACAATTTCATGTTCAAAGTAATAATAACACTACGAGGCCTAAACTCACATACAACATGAATTTTCCAAAAATAAGGTTGGCCCAAAATAAAATTACAAACTTCAAGAGGAGCAACATCACAAAATACCTCATCTTTCAAGGGCTTGATGTCATATGACAATCGACACTGTTGTCTAACGCGGAGATCGCTTCCTTGGCGAAGCCATCCAATGGTGTAGGGTTGCGGGTGTGGCGTTGTCGACAATTCTAACCGCTTGACGACCTCTGCTAAGATGAGGTTCTTTTGGCTACCGCTATCAACGATGAAGTGCAGCAGGGTTCATTTTACCCACTTCTAAGAATGGAAAAGGTGCTCGCCTTCTTCTGGCTCATCTAGTTCACCATGTTGGAGCTTGGTGGTAGCAATGGTGGCACTGGGTTCCGCGTCAATGGTTCGTCTTCCCCTTTCTTGTTCTGACTCATATTTAGAACCCGCATTTGATTCAGAGGCTTTCACTTCGGCCACCAATGACTTCTTTGAGCGAAAATCAACAGTGTTATGCCAAGGGCTCTTATGGAAGTCGCACCACTTCCCGGTATCCTTATTTATCTTTCCGGTGTCCTTCTTTGCTTGCAGATTGGAATGGTTTTCCTTATACTGTCCATATTTTATATTTCCTTTGTTCTGTAGGTTGGGGCCTCCCTTTCCTGGTTTTTGTTGCGAGGGGTTCCTAGGCCCAAATTGTCGCATTTTTTGTTTGAGCTTCTGCTCGATTTTGACGGCATACTGATAGGTCACGCCCAAGGACGAGATGTCCAAAAATTCCATTTCGGTATGGATGTATCTATGCAGAGCACCGAGATACTTGAGCACCAGATTTCACTCTGAATCTTTGATACCCATCTCGGTGTGCAGGGTATGGAATATATTTGTGAAATCTAGCACTGCTTGATCTCTTTCTTGTCGCAGTGTGGTCCATTTGGCATACAAGTCGTCATAACTTCCGACGGGGTAATATTTTTCCTTAATAACATCCCTGGAGGATTCCCAGGTGATTGCGGCTATAAATAATGAGGTTTCCTATGTTTGTTTTTGCTCACATAAAGCTTCCCAAAAATCTTTGACATGGGGAATGGCTTTTAGGAGCGCAAAAGTAATTTTTTATCTATTTGAAAAGTTATGGACAAAATAATACCCTTCTAGTAGATTCAACCACTTGTCTACAACATTTTTGTCTATCTGACCTTCAAATATAGGAATATCGAAGTTGATTTGTACCTTGAAGGGGGCGACGCCTCCACTCGAGGAAGATGCGTCGCCTGTTGGTAGTCGTTGAAGGATTTGCACAAAATTATCCATAATCTCGTTCCTCTATTGCATGAGGGATTCCTCAAGCAACATTTTGAAAGGATCTCCTATCCCCTCATCTTTATTTTCTCCTTCCATGAGAGTTCGTTTGGACATGCGAGAGATTTTTTCCTCAAGAGAAACAAGCTCGAGACCCAATTCTTTGTACCCTGACCACGTTGGGGACATGCATTAAGACGACAAGGAGAAGATCGCTCTGATACCATTGATCCAGATTTTATGAGCATAATGAAATGAATATAGATTATTAAAAGATTCTTAACACAGAATAACAGAGATACAGTAAAATTGGTTTTCTATTCAATAAGGAAATAAGTTGAAACTGTAAAATGCAGCGGAAAACAAGCTTGTTGGAATGGTAGTGGCTTATCTCTGAGAAGAGATGCGACGGTTGCACTCATTTGCAAGAATATTCTTAAAATGAGGCTCTGAAGGCATTTCTACAATAAACAGGAATGTCAAAAACCCTATACATCCAAAAACCTAACCCTAGGAGTTGAAGCGCCAAAAGTCATGTGGGCCCCGTTTGGGTGAGTTAGTACATCAACTTCCCAGGGTCGTAACTTTTGCATACGATCTTCATTTTAGGCGCAAGATATCCCATTGGAAAGGTCTATCCGAGGACTAGACATTTTGTTGATATTTATATAAGGACATTTATGACTATGACGAACCCTAAAAACGTTGTTTAGGGCCTCAAAACGGCCCCGCAAGTCAGGGACCCAAAAACTAGAAAAAAAATTGCCAAGCTCGAAAACTGCCAAAATGAACTAGTTGGAATAGGTGGGAGGCCACCGAAATCCATCTGAATCAACATCACCACAAAACCATAACCCATGCATGACATCAAGCCCTCAAAGTATGACATTTTGGCCCCAAGAGTAAGTTGTTGGGCTAGTAAGAGGTTGGGTTAGGTCTTCCATGGTGTCATCTCAAGCCTCCAAAGGAGATCATCATCATCCGACATGTGGGCTCTGGTATCCAACTTGTGGGATTCAAGCCCCAAGGAATCCCAAGCTAGGCTTGTTCTTCCAAATTTTTCCACCAACTAGGTCCTACAAAAAAAAATGAATACACCCTCCAAGGGTCTCAAGTCAAATGCATCATGATGAGTAAATCAAATCAAGAAAATATACATTTAATCATGTACATCCAAACCAACTCATCATAATACACAATTTCTCAAAGGCACTATACAATTTTCCTATTTTAGGTATGGGAGGGTTGACAAAACAACCTATTGGGTGAATCGTACCTCAAGTTTAGGAGTGTTTCCCAAGGGGGCCTCTTTCTAAATCATGTGGATGAGGTAAGATAGATGGGGGAAAGACCTTTGGGCATGGGGTTCATGAAATACAAGGGATTTTAGTGTCTCATTTATGGGTTCCTTTGTATAGGGTGTGTCGCACCTTCATTTTCAATGCAACCTTTTTCCAACCCCATTTATTGTCTTTTATACTTTTAAGATATTTACAGGTTGAATACAAGGTGGGGCTTCTACCTAAGAATGAAAAAAAGTCTCCACCTTGACTCTACCATAGTCACATCATGCTTCCCCAAGTTGAAAACATGTGTGGGGATTCTACCTAAGCATTAAAACAGTTCCCACACATGCTCCTCTTTGGTTGGGATTTAGTATTAGTTATTTTCCATGGGTCCCATCATTTTATTATGAGAGACATTTCATTCTCCTCGGGATCCCTGGGTGAGAATCTAGTGTTCAACAACACAGTTATTCCAATAGAGTATGAACACCTTCAATAACCATTCACACAACCAGATCAAAGATCAACAAAACGATGTTTTGACATGGTAAAACCCCTACGGGGAAACATCCACGGCCCCAACCAACATGGCCACTTGGAGCAGTTTATTAATGCAAAATAAAAATATTACAGAGATATTTTACAAGAGAGTTTCTCACAATCGATCATCAGCAAATGACCCTCCATTCTCTTTAAATAGAGATCATGGACCAATCAGGTGTTAAGCCACGGATCAATGGCCGCTAAGATCGAGGAGAATATGAACCATCGGATCACTCTATGTCAGGAACATATTGTGACTGTCAGATTTCCTAACTACAAATGCATACTAAAGAAACACGCTAAGAAACACACTTTTACCTAACGAAACATTAGACCAAGTAGATCTTAACTAACTCCTAAGTGTCTAAATATCCTAACATCCCCCCTTAAGAACAACTTGGGATAGGATTGAAGGATTTACAATAGTGACAATATAGGAGAAGGAAGGAGGCATTAGAGCCTACCCCCCCTTAATGACAACTTCATGAACTCCTAACATAGATCAAAGTTTGGAAAACTTCTCTTTTGTAAGAGACTTTGTGAAAATGTCTGCAACTTGATCTTCTATAGGGGAAAAGAGAACCTTAATAACTTGATCATAAATGATCTTTCTGATGAAGTGCATGTGTAGCTCGATGTGCTTGTTGCATTGATGTTGAACTGGGTCTTTGGCGAGCTTTATGGCACTCTGATTGTCTCACCAAAGGTTGGTCATATGTTGCTGCTGGAATCCAAACTCTAAAAGGATCAATCGAACCCACAAGGCTTCCTGACTTGCATTTATCACGGCTCGATACTCTTCTTCTGTTGAAGAAAGTGCATTAGCATGTTGTTTCTTACAGGCCCAAGTGACAGGTCATGAACCAAGGTTGAAAACATAACCTCCAGTATACTTTTGATCATCAGGGTCGTCGGCCCAATCTGAATTAGTGAAACCAACCAATAAAGGAGTCCCCCTAAACTATAATGTATCTCGAACTGAATTGTACCACGGACATAGCGAAGTATCATTTTAGCTGCTTTCCAATGTATTTCATGGGGTGTTTGCATATACCGGGAAACAATACCAACAACAAAGGAAAGATCAGGATGGGTATGAATCAAGTATAAGAGGCTACCAACTAACTGACGATACAGGGTGGCATCAACTTCGGGAGAAGTACAGGTGGCAGTAAGCTTGACTCCAGACTAGAAGGGAGAAGGGATTGGTTTACAATCGTCCATGTGAAAGTGACGAAGAAGGTCACAAGCATACTTAGACTGGGAAAGAAAAATTCATTCATTGGTTTGCAAAACTTGGAGGCCAAGGAAATAGTGAAAAAAAACCTAAGTTTGTCATTTCAAATTTCTTCTTAAGGCTAGATTTCACATGGTTTAAAATTTTTGATTCACCACCAGTAAGGATAAGCTCATCAACATAAAGGACAAGGATTATGATATGGCTTCCTACTTTATTGGTATATACATTAGGATCATAATGGCATCTAGAGAATCTGGTGTCAATAAGAAAGTTGTCCATTTTGGCATACCAAGCTCGGGGAGCTTGCTTAAGACCATAAATAGATTTCTTAAGGTGACAAATAAGGCTAGAGTCATTATGGACATAGCCAAGAGGTTGTTCCATGTAGATTTCTTATTGCAAATCTTTGTGCAAGAAGGTGAATTTAACATCCATCTGATGGACCTCCCATTTATGTGAGGCAGCAAGGGAAAGAAAAAGGCGGATGGAATTCATTTTGGCTACAGAGGCAAAGGTTTCATTATAGTCAATTCCTTCAACTTGGGAAAATCCTTTGGAAACTAACTGAGCCTTATGTCTTTCAACACTTCCATATGATGCATACTTAGTTCTGTAGACCCATTTACATCTGACAAATTTTCTTCCTTTTGGAAGAGGTACAAGATCCCAAGTATCATTTTCCATTAAAGAACGATACTCGTCATTCATTGTTGTATCCCAATTTGGATGACCTGAAGCTTCTGCAAATGTCTCTGGATCATGAGTCTCTGAAACTTAAACCAAAAGAGAAGAGGCTCGTTGGAACTGTGAATGTGTCTGACGTTGATCTGAAGGATCACCGACAAAATCACCAACTACTTCTCATGTTGAACAAACCCATCTAGGGAGCGATGGAGTTGGTGTTGGTTCAAGTTCAAAGGACTCATCTGGAGGAAGGTGAGAAGGTGGAGGTGTATTTTCATCCTCACAGTCATCATCTGAAAAAGAAACCAAAATAGGAACAAAATAAGGAACAAACATCGAAGATGGATCGCAGGTCGAAGAAGGCACAATTGTCGAAGATGGCTCGCAGGCCGAAGAAGGCACAATTGTCGAATTAGGCTCACATGCCAATATATTTTCATCAAATTTAACATCTCTTATAATAATAATTTCATTAAAATGTGGTTGAAGAAATCTATAACCTTTGACATCTTCAAAATAACCAACAAATATACACTTCTCACTTTTAGGCTGCAATGTTTTCCTTTTCTCATTAGGAATGTGATCCCATGCTATAATTCCAAATACACGGAAGTGACTTACATCTGGTTTAATTTTAGTCCAAGCTTCTTCCAATGTTATATTTTTAAGATCGTTTGTGGGAGTGTGATTTACTATGTAATTTGCATAGTTGATTTCTTCCGCCCAATACTTTAGACTTAATCCCTTAAATTGGATCATACAATTAGCCATTTCTTTTAATGTGCGGTTCTTTCTCTCAGCAACACCATTTTGTATTGGTGTATATGGAACAATGTGTTTCATTTGGATTCCATGTGTAGTGCAGTAACTTGTAAATTTATTGTTCACATATTTGCCTCCATTATATGTTCTTAACTTTTGAATTTGATGTCCAAATTGCTTTTCTACAAGGGCCTTGTAGGCCAAAAACTTGTCAAAAAGTTCGCTCTTAGTTTTTAAGAAGTATACCCAAGTACGTCTAAAAAATTCATCAATGAAAGTTAAGAAATACTTGCACCTAGAAAAATAAGGAGAAGAAAGTGGACCACATAAATCATTGTGAACAAGATGCAAAGGGTTCGAGGCATGCCAAGAGGCACGTTTGTCAAAACTATCCCGATGATGTTTGTCGAGAAAAAAAATGGCACAAACACCATCTCTGCATGAAACAGGAGAAGACCAATCACTCTATGTTGATTACATAGTTTTTGCAATGAGCGATAGTTTAGATGACAAAACCATTCATGCCAAAGTTTTCTCAAGTCATCGCTATGAACAATAAAAATTAATGAAAAAGATGATGACCCAAAGTTGTCAAACTTGTACAACCTCGTAATATCATCAGCAATTCCAATTGCAAGAGCATGCTTAGGATATTTTAGATCCTTGATTACAACTTGGTGAGGTGAAAAATCTACGGTTTTACCTTCACCTCAATGAGTGATTTGATATACTGATAGAAGGTTACAAGAAATACTTGGAACACATAATACATCATTGAAATGACCAATATGTACTTGAATTGTTCCAGATCCTACAACACTAAGAGATCTATCATCACCAACAAATATTTTCTTGGTGTTACATTCATTTAGAGAAGAATATGTCTTTGTCCTTAGCCATATGATAAGATGCTCCAAAATCAATAAGCCACTCATCAGAAAAAGAAGTAGAAGTTGTATTGAAGGAGAAACCAAAAGTAGAAAGTGCATGTCCATGAGAAGAAGAATAAAAAGTAGAATCAATATTGATGTCGTGCTTCTTAATCGTTGCTTCTAAATCTTCCATCTTCTTGAAACATTTGGACTCATCATGACCATCGTTATCACAAAAGTTGCAATGTCTATCAGTCTTCTTATTTTTATATTTTGCTCATTTGTCACCATTAGGAGTTGAAGTTGTCTAAGTGGGTTTGGGACCCTTATGTTGCTTTTTTTGGTAAAGAGGATTTTGCTTCTTAGGATTCTTGGGTTTATCTTTCTGCTGGGACACTAAGGCTTTGTTGGAGGTACCTGCAGTGCTGATCACTCCAAGTTGTACACGCTTATCTTCCTCTCTAATCAAAGCAACACAAAAGGACTCAAGAGTGGGTTTTTTTATAAGTTGTCCCTAGAGCCTCTCTCGTGGAATAAAAGGTAGATACAAACACAAAATATTCACTACCTATCTTAGAGAGAATAAGATAGATGCAACGCTCTTCCTCCATCTTTATCTCACATTCGTCACATAAAATTCTGAGTGTTTTAAAATTAGATAGATAGTCTCCAATGCAAGAAAAATCACTTGCATTTAAAGTCAGTACTTGATTTTCTAATTTTTGTGCTCGAATAATATTGAGTTTACCAAACACATTTTCAATCTTTTCCCAAGCTTCATCAGGGTCATCAATTTCTTTAAGGTGGAACCTTAAATCAAGAGAGATGGACATTCTGATTATTCCACATTCTTCGTCACTACTATTATCCCATTTGACTTTCTTATCAACATCAGTGGGTTCTTTTTCCTTTCCCAAGTTAATTTGGTGCAAGCCTTTACTTCTTAATAAATCCTCCATATGATATTTACATTGGAAGTAGTTGGTGCTAGTAAGAAAAATATTACTAGAAGAAGTCATATTAAATATGTACATAATACGGATTTAAAAACTAAAAATGATGATCTGGATGGGAAGTTCTCAAAAAATTATGTGGTTTAAAAAAAACGGCACTAAAAACGGATTTCAGAAGTGAAATTCATACCATTTTTAAAAAAGGCATAAACGGTAACCAAAGGACCACGTGGTGGTGTACGTTGTTTTATGAAGTGACCCACTTTTATAAAAAGAAGTAGGGATCACTTTTACAATGAAGTTACTTTATAAAAGAAAATTTGCATGCAAAATAAATAACTCTAAAATAAAATATTAAAGCTACTTATAGTGATTCACTTTTATACTTGAAGTGAAATACACTTTATAATTTGAGCATGAACTTTTTCAAAAAAAGTAACAGAGAGACTTGAACTCAAGACCTCTTACTTAATAAGGAAAATTTTAAACAAATGGTCTAGAAAAACATATTGTATTGTTTAGCAAGAGGATTTTTGTTGTTGTTGTTATTGTTGTGGAAGAGGGCCTTGGAAAGCGTGCTAAAAAAAAAACTATTTTCACACAAGAAAAAAAATTCGCTCCGGATTTGACTGAAATGGTCGTATCTTGGGCAAACAGAAACCTTTTCGAGTAAAAAGGAAAGTGTTCCTAACTGAAACGAGTGCTCTGGACGCAACAGAATGGTCCTCTTAGCCCGAAAATATATGGAAATGACATAAAATGGAGATGATGAAAATCAGCTTCATGATCTCGATCTACAACAGGAGCGGGTCTTCAAACAGGCTCTGATACCATGTTCGACAACACAAGTATTCGAAAAAAGGAAGAAAAACTTAAGTAACCACTCACACAACCAGATCAAATATCAACACACCAATTTTTTAACGAGGTAAAACCCCTACGGGGAAACATCTGTGGCCCCAGCCAACGCAACCACTTGGAACAGTTTATTAATGCAAAAGAAAAAGATTACAGAGAGATTTTACAAGAGAGTTTCTCACAATCGATCATCGAAAAATGACCCTCCATTCTCTTTAAATAGATATCATAGACCAATCGGGTGTTAATCCATGGATCAATGATCATTAAGATCGAGGAGAATATGAACCATTGGATCACTCTATGTCAAGAACATATCGTGGCCATCAGATTTCCTAACTACTAATGCATACTAAAGAAACACAATAAGAAGAACACTTTTACCTAACGACGCATTAGACCAAGTAGATCTTAACTAACTCCTAAGTGTATAAATATCCTAACATCTATAATGTTAATGACTAGATTTTATCTTTTTCCAGCTACAAGCCTCTGGGCCTTCAGCCCTTCTTCCCATGAAATGAGGGACAACCCCTTCTTGGGTCAGTACACCTGAAAATCCCAAAAGGAAAGGATATGAGGAGATGAAGTGTGGAAAGTGACAAGTATGGTTGGGGATGGCATGATGACTCGTCAACGGGACCTCCTAGAAGCAAACCTATCCCCAAGGGTGACCCACTTACTAGGGTGCAATGTCAACCACCAAAGTGAAACAAGGCAAAGAGAATAATGTCCAAGAAAATGTTACATAATCAAAAGCAGTAATAGATGCAAAAAACTCAAATGCCTCAAATATTGAAATGGCACTCTCCATAATACCTGACTTGTACCTCATTGAGCAAGTTCCAGTGTCTTCCAGAAGCCATTTGATGTCGTGGATATCATCGTGATGAACCTGGAACTATGGTGGAGACGTGGGTCTATGTATATGCAAGTGGACATTGTTGGCCAGGTTGTCTCTCGGTACTCCATGTCTACAACCTGAGGGCCTCGAAATATCATCTCCTTAGTTATCCCTAGGAGTTGGGGATAACATGTGGCTCCTACTTGGGGACATGTGCTCATCGTAGAGTGCATGAGAACCACAACATCTCCTAGTGGACATGTGCCTACACTAAATATAAAACCGTAAAATCCAGGGTGGTTCTATCACCCTTCATCCATATATATCAAAAACCAAAACTGAAAACTAATCTAAAAAAGAAATTTGTGGCATTTTTTTCTTTTGTAAATCTAAGCTAAACATGAAATCAATATGCAAGTAGAGCAAAAAGAAATATGAAATGCAACTAAACTACAATGAGAAATCAAGATGAAAATGCAGGAAATCAAAATGACCTACCTATTTACCTGTGGCTTGGGCCCTGAAGAAGTCAAGTTCCTTGAACATAGATCCAGAGAAGAGACCCATCCACCAGTAATGACATTTTTCTCTTGTCCAAAGCTATCAAATAATACTTCTCTTTCTCAAACTTATTCTTGATGATGTAAGGGCTAAGCCAAGTGTTGCTATCCTTCTGGTCATATTTAGGCTTTCCCTTCTTCTTATCCCACATGAACGCAAGACTTCCTTCACTATAGTTGAAGTAAGGTATATTATCGATGTAAGGATATGAAGGAGGTTGTGTGTTGCCTTCATTTATGATGGCTTCTTCATGTTCTTTGTCCTTATTATCTGTTTTCTTCAATATCTGGATGGACCTCGACTCTTTCCATTGGAACTTTGCAATATTTAATTTGTATACATTTGTCCTTGGGAGTAGCATATCTATGCAATCCTCCTGCATGAAAATTAAGTCTTGTGGATCATATCCAATGGTGTTTGGAACCTCATCAAACTCAATCGGGATCGTTGGGGTCAAGCACATGCTTTTCGTCCCGCTCTTGACTATATAATACCTCAAAGGTGCCATCCCCCATGGGAATGTGTGCATGGGTAAGATCCATGTTAAGAAAACCTCTAAGGACATCAGACCAACTCCTCGATAAGAGAATCCCCCAATCATACGTGACATCAATCACCACTATGTTCATAAGGAGGTTGATATGCGGAAAATCAATCAGGAAGACCTAAATATTCTCACATATTCCATAAACCTTGACCCTCTTAGAATCAATGCCACACACATTTCCATATGGTCGGGTCGTCTTCAAGCGAATTTGTTCCATCACCTTCAAAGAAATGACATTTGTTGAGGCTCTAGAATCCAGCATACAATTTTTTAGGAGGAGTCCATTCATGCCCAAGGAAATATAGAAAGTAGGTTTGTTGTCCCTATGTTGATCAAGGTACATGGTATTCAAAATAATTAGAGGGTCCTACTTATCAGTTGGTACATGTAATAACTTCAAGATTTTCCTCCTCACAGAAGGAATTTTGCACATTTTTGTTATAGGGACCGTCATATTCAACTTCCCACACATGGTTGCAACATCTATGTTCAACTGAATCTCATATGTTGTAGATGGATTTGGAAGAAAATCATGTACTGGAGGTGGGAGTGGTGGGACAACCTTCTCTATAGGTGAAAGAGGAGCAGTTTCTTTTTGCTAAGGGGGAGCGGAAGGTTGTTATGGAGGAACTGGAGATTTATTTCTTCTAGTATATGTCAAACATTCCCTCTTCCTCAATTCCTTTCTCTGATCGTCTGTTAATTGATTCAACACCTAGAGTCTTCCCTCTTTTTCCCCTTGTCTTCTAGAATTTTCAATATGTTCCTATGTGACCTATTCCTCTTGGAAGTTACATATCATATCCATGAAGTTCATACTGTCTGGAGAATATTCATCTCGTCAGGGACATTCATCCTCTTGATGGGGTTCTTGACATGGAGAACACCACGGTGTATGTTCAGTGTTAACCATTCCAACTGGGTTCAACGTATCAGGGGCATTTACCTCTTGTTGAGGCCTTTGTTTCCAACATGTGGAATCTATGTATTGTCTAGAAAACTTAGGTCTGGAGGAAGATTGATTTGTTTCCACAATGGTTAATCGAATCATGATTTTATTCAGTGCCTGCACAAACTAAGTACTCATCTAATCTATGTTTTGTTTTAAGAGGGAAACTGGATCAGGAGCAGTACTAATGGAAGCCTTATTCTTTGTCTATCCCTTGGCATGAGAATACTGAAAAAGATCAACCTTTGAGTCAAGGGGGTTCTCTTCAATCTTTGCATTGTACTCTTTGGCTTGTGCCAAGGTGGTGGGATTCTTGTCTTTTAGAATGAAAAGGAATTTCCCATCGAATGCATTCATGTAAAGGAGATGAACAGTTGCATCTATAGGGCGTAGGTCTTTTGGGATTTGATTGTATAACTTTTCAAACCTGTTGTCAAATTCACTCACAGTTTCATTCTCCTTCTTCTTTATCTGATTGAACTGTGCTACAAGTATTCTATTGTATTTCTTCATTGTCTATTTGTTCTTGAATAACTTAGTAAATTCTTCATAAGATACAATGTGATTATCATGAATCCCTTTGAACCATCTATGAGCATCTTCAGTCAATGATGAGGCTATTAGCTTCATTTCTACATCCTCATGTTCCACTTCTGCATTTTCCATGTCTCTGCCTATGGTGTAGAGATGATAAAAAACAGTGATCACATTGTTTCCTAGAAACTTTGGCAACCATTTATGAGACTCTTTTGGCATTTTTTTGGGGTATCCAAGGATGGTGGCCATGTTCAGGGATTTATAAAGGTCATTTTCCCAAAGGTGATCCATTGGAGCGAAGGGAAGGGTACTGTGAAAAATAGTTTTGACAATGGGAGACTTGAGAGGAGGCCTTCTTCGGTAGACCTTAGAAGGTTTGAATCTCCCTAGGGGAAAAATCTTAAGGGAAGGTGGGTTCTTGGTAGGTGGAGTCGCCATACGATCTTCAAAAAGATCTCATCAAAGGTGGAAGGGGAACATCCTTTAAGTGGAGTTGTCAGGAAATCTAGGGGTGAAGTCTATGGAATGGTAGCTTGCCAAAGTGTCGTTAGGGCATGAAAGAGGATTCAAAATCCCCCCCGGAAATGGCACCAAAATATTATCACACAAATTGTAGGTCGGGAAACACCCGACCCAATCCATGGGATGGCGATAATAGTGGGATAATCTACCCATTGTCACCTTAGGTAAACCCTCCCCTTGCTTTAGTGAACGATAAATCCAACACAAGGGGGGAATCTCGGGTGACCCTAGGGGGAAATGAGATGGAAAGGTGAGATTATGGAAGTGATTCCCCTATATGTCAAGTTACTAAGTGAAGAATGTATTAGTAACCAGTCTCGGAGATGTTCTATGGTTGCTAAGTGTTTGGGTACCTGTGGAAGAGAATTGTACCTTCCCGAGACACAAGAAGAAACATGTATACAAGCTCAAAGTTAAGTGGACAAGAAAGTTAATCTTTCTGTCCGCAATTACAGAAGTAAACAAGAATATATATCATCAATAAATGTAACTGATTACTACAGATTCAACCACTTAAAGCATCAAAGATTTGTTAGGGAATGAAGCATAAAAAATGTAGATTAATCCCAATACTTTAGCACAAGCTTTAGGGGCTTTAGAGGGATGTTATATGAAGTTTTCATAGTAAATTTGTAACATCCAAGTGTCTGTAGAAAATATTTTCTAAAGCTTCAAATTTTAACCACAAAAACAAGCAAGTAATTCGACAAAAAGTTCACCAATTAGCAATAGAATGATAATGATGGTTTACCAGCATATTTCCACGGTTAAATTGCAAGTTAACATCAAAATAGAAAATGATTTTTTGCAGCCCTCATGGATGTAGATTTTAATTAGCTATAGCTCAATATCCACTTGACCAATCTAGATGCCCTAGAGGCTTTGACAAGCTTAAATCATATAGAAAATATCCCAACTTAAACAATTTCAATATCTCGTAATTCTACGTATCTGAATGCAATGATTTTATTTCTCCAATGCAAGAGATTAGTGCCTTTAACTATTGGGTTATGGAGTCTTAAAAAATAAATATCTAAGATTTTTTATTTCCTTGGGGGTGTAAGTCCTTTTACTCCCCAAGGTAAGCATAACTAGCTAGGAAAAACCTAGGAGGGTGTAACCCTTTTACTTCTCCTAGTATTCCTTTGTGCAACAAATTATTCCAAGACAATTATGATGGGATTAGTGGGGTTTTATGCACTTATACTCCCCAAATATTAACAAATTAACCTTGTAACCAAGAAAATAAGCAATAACAAGAGATATTCCTTACCTAGTCCAAGCATTAACAAGATAAGCTCCTTTATACCAAGAAAAATCCACCATAAGAGCAAAAAATAGCCTCTAAGAAAGATAACGCCTTACATCTTCATCCAATAGCAAAAGAAAACCATAGAAAGAGATAGTAGCAAGAGAGATATATAAACTTTCCCAAGTAGGGTGCAAATTTCAGCCAAGTAGTCTTCTCACAATGGGAGAGCTATGATCAAAATGAAATAGAGATGATTTATATTTATACAAATCCTCTAAAACATAGTTTGTCCACATAACATAGGGTAAACCAAAAATTAAGGGGAAAACAACCCTTACATTTCCCCTTTACAATTTGAAATTTGATTTTGTACAATAAAACCCCTAAAAAGGCATGGTGTCGCCCCTTTAGGGCAACGTTTTGGCATCTTTGTCAAGTTTTTGAGGTTGGGGATGAGACGTTGACCCTCCAAAGGCCTTCTTCCAAGGAACTAATACCGTTTCCTACAAGTCAAGGCATCCTCCCTTATCAATAAGTTTCAAGTGTCAACATCACCACCAAACCCTAACCCATGCATGATGTCAAGCCCTCAAAGTATGACATTTTGGCCCCAATAGTAAGTCATTAGGCTAGTAAGAGGTTGGGTTAGGTCTTCCATGGTGTCATCTCAGGCCTCCAAAGGTGATCATCATCATCCGACATGTGGGATCTGGTATCCAACTTGTGGGATTCAAGCCCCAAGGAAGCCAAAGCTAGGCTTGTTCTTCCAAATATGTCCACCAACTAGGTTCTGCAAAGACAAATGAATACGCCCTACAAGGGTTCAAGTCAAATGAAACATGTTGAGTAAATAAAATCAATAAAATATCCATTTAAGCATGTACATCCAAACCACCCCATCATAATAAATAAGTGCTCAAAGACCCTATACAATTTTCCCAATTTAGGTATGGGGGGGTTGACAAAGCGACCTATTGGGTGAATCGTACCTCAAGTTTAGGAGTATTTCCCAAGGGGACTTATTTATAAATCATGCGGATGAGGTGACATGGATGGGGGAAAGACTTTTGGGCATGGGGTTCATGCCATACAAGGGGTTGTAGTGTCTCATTTATGGGTGCTTTTGTAGAGGGTATGTCGCACCTTCGTTTTCAATGCAACCTTTTTCTAAGCCCATTTATTTTCTTTTTAATATGTTTCTCGGTTGAAGACAAGGTGCAGCTTCTACCTAAGCATGAAAAATAGTTCCCACCTTGACTCTACCTTGGTCACATCATGCTTCCCCAAGTTGAAAAAAAGTGTGGGGCTTCTACCTAAGCATTAAAAACAGTTCCCACACATGATCCTCCTTGGTTGGCATTTTGTATTAGTTATTTTACATAGGTCCCATCATTTTCTTATGAGAGATATTTCATTGTCCTCAAGATCCCTGGGCAAGCATCTAGAAGGTTAATTATTGGATTTTATTGTTTTCCAGCTACAAGCCTCTGGGCCTTCATCCCCTTCTTCCCATGAAATGAGGGACAGCCCCTTATTGGGTCATTACATCTGAAAATCCCAAAAGAAAAGGATATGAGGGGATGGAGTGTGGAAAGTGACAAGTATGGTCGAGATTGGCATAATGACTCGTCAAAAGGACCTCCCAGTAGAAAACCTATCCCCAAGGGTGACCCACTTACTAGGGTGCAATTTCAACCACCAAAGTGAAACAGGGCAAAGAGCATAATGTCCAAGCAAACGTTACATAATCAAAAGAATTAATAGATGAAACAAACTCAAATGCCTCAAATATTGAAATTACACTCACCATAATACATGACTTGTACCTCATCAAGAAAGACCTAATGTCTTCCAGAATCCATCTGATGTGGTGGATATTGTCGTGACGAACCTGGAACTGTGGTGGAGAGGTGGTTTTTTGTCTATGTAAGTGGGCACTACTATTCAAATTGTCTCTCAATACTCCATGACTGCAACCTAAGGGCCTCGAGACATCATCTCCTTAGTTATCCGTAGGAGTTGGGGATAACGTGCAGCTCCTACTTGGGGACATGTGTTTGTTGTAGAGTGCATGAGAACCACAACATCTCTTGGTGGGAATGTGCCTACACTGAAACATAAAACCGTAAAATCGAGGGTGGTTCTATCACCCTTTGTCCATATATATCAAAACCAAAACTGAAAACTAATCTAGAAAATAAAATTTTAGCATTTTTTTCTTTTGTAAATCTAAGCTAAACATGAAATCAATATGCAAGTAGAGAAAAATGAAATATAAAATGCAACTAAACAACCATGAAAAATCAAGATGCAAATGCAGGAAATTAAAGTGACCTGCCTACTTATTTGGGGCATGGGCCCTGAAGAAGTCAAATTCCATGAACATAGGACCAGAGAAAATAACCATCCACTGGTAATGTCATCTTTCTCCCATCTAAAGTTGTCAAATAATACTTCTTTTTTTCAGAATTATTCTTGATGTTGTAAGGGCCAAGCCAAGCATTGTTATCCTTTTGGTCATATTTAGGTTTTCCCTTCTTCTTATCCCACGTGAACACAAGAATTCCTTCACTATATTTGATGTCAAGTATATTCTCGATGTAAGGATAGGAAGGAGGTTCTGTGTTGAATGCATTTATGATCGCTTCTTCACATTCTTTGTCCTTATTATCTTCTTTCTTCACTATCTAGATGCACCCTAGCTCTTTCCCTTGGAACTTCACAAGATTTTATTTGTATTCATTTGTCCTTGGGAGTAGTGTATCTATGCAGTCCTCCTGCATGAAAAGTAAGTCTCGTGGATCATGCTCAATCGTTTTTGGAACCTCATCAGACTCACCCTCACTTGTATAATCAAGACCATTGGGGTCCAGCACATGCTTGTCGGCCTGATCTCGACTATATAATACCTCAAAGGTATCATCCCCCATGGTAATGTGTGCATGGGTAAGATCCATGCTAAGGAAAACTCCAAGGGAAACATACCAACTCCTCGATAAGAGCATCCCCCAAGCGTCTGGGACATCAATCACCACTATGTTCATAAAGAGGTTGATATGTGGAAAGTCAATCAAGAAGACCACAACATTCTCACATAGTCCATAAACCTTGACCCTCTTAGAATTAATGCCACACACATTTCCATATGGTCGGGTTGTCTTCAAGCCAAGTTGTTCCATCACCTTCAAAAACATGACATTTTTTGAGGCCCTAGAATCTAGCATACAAATTTTAGGCGGAGGCAATTCATGCCCAAGGAAAGATAGAATGGAGGGTTGTTGTCCCTTTACCGATCAAGATACATGGTGTTCAAAATGATTGGAGGGTCATCCTTCTCGGTTGGTACCTATAATAACTTCAATATTTCCCTCCTCATAGAATGAATTTTGCACATTTCTTTTACAAGGACCGTTATATTCAACTTGTTAAACATGGTTGCAACGTCTAAGTTCAACTGAATCTCATCTGTTGGAGTTGGAATTGGAAGAAACTCATATACTGGAGGTGGGAGTCATGGGACCACCTTCTCTATATGTGGAATAGGAGCGGTTTTTTGTGGTTGAGGAGGAGCGGAAGGTTGCGATGGAGGAACTGGAGCTTTATTTCTTCTAGTATATGTCAAAAATTCTCTCTTCCTCAATTCCTTTCTCTGATTGCCTATCAACTGATTCAACACCCGGAGTATTCCCTCTCTTTCCCCTTGTCTTCTGGCCTCATCAATATGTTCCTATGTGATCTCTTCCTCTTGGAAGTTACATATCATATCCATGAAGTTCATATTGTCTGGAGAATCTTCGTCTTGTCGGGGACATTCATCCTCTTGGTGGGGTTCTTGATATGGAGAACACTATGGTGTATGCTCTGTGTTAACCATTCCAACTGGGTTCAACATATCAGGGGCCTTTGCCTCTTGTTAAGGCCTTGGTTTCCAACCTATGGAATCTCTTTGTTGTCTATCAAACTAAGATCTGGAGGCAGATTGATTTCTTTCCATAGTGGTTAATCAACCCATGATTTGATTATGCACCTACACAAACTGAGTACTCATCTTATCTATATTTTCTATCAAGAGGGAAATTGGATCAAGAGCACTGCTACTCGAAGCCTTAGTCTTTGTCTATACCTTGGAATGGGGATACTAAAAAGGATCAACCTTTGATTCAAGGAGTTTCTCTTCAATATGTGCATTGTACTCTTTGTCTTGTGCCATGGTGGTGGGCTTATTGTTTTTCAGAATGAAACGAAATTTCCCATCGAATGCATTCAAGTAAAGGAGATGAACAACTACATCTATAGGGTGTAGGTCTGTCTAGATTTGAATCTATAACTTGTCAAACATGTTTTCAAATTCACTCACAGTTGCATTCTCCTTCTGTTTTACCTTATTGAACTGTGCTACAAGCATTTTGTTGTCTTTCTTCATTGTCCATCTGTTCTTGAATAACTTAGCGAAGTCTTCATAAGATGCAATGTGATTATCAAGAATCCATTTGAACCATATTTGAGCATTTTCATTCAATAATGAGGCTAGTAGCTTCATTGCTACATCCTCATGTTCCACTTCTACATTTTCCATGTCTCAGCCTATGGTGTAGAGATTATCATCAACAATGATCACATTGTTTCCAGGAAAATTTGGAAACCATTTGTGAGACTATTTCGGAATTGTGTTGGGGTATCCAAGGATGGTGGCCATGTTCAAGGGTTTATAAAGGTTATTTTCTCAAGGGTGAGCCATTGGATCAAGGGGAAGGGTACCATGAAAAACAAATTTGACAATGGGAGACTTGAGAGGAGGCCTTCTTCGGTTGACCTTAGAAGGTTTGAATCTACCCGAGGGAAAAGTCTTAAGGGAAGGTGGGTTCTGGGCAGGTGGATTTACCATATGCGCTTCAATAAGAGCTCATCAAAGGTGGAAGGGGAACGTCCTTCAAGTGAACTTGCTAGGCAATATAGGGGTGAAGGATTTGGGATGGTAGCTTTCCAAAGTGTCGTTAAGGCACGAAAGAAGATTCAAAATTTTCCCTGGTAATGGCACCAAAATGTTATTGCACAAACTTTAGGTTGGACAAATTTCAACCCAATCCACAGGATGGCGATAACAGTGGGATAATCTACCCACTGTCACCTTAGATAAACCCTCCCCTCATTTTAGTGAAGGATAAATCCAACACAATGGGGGAATCCTGGGTAACCTTAGGGGGAAATGAGATGGAAAGGTGAGTTATGGAAGTGATGCCCCTATAGGTCAAGTTACTAAGTGAAGAATGGCTTGGTAATGAGTCTTGGAGATGGTATATGGTTTCCAAGTGTTTGGGTACATGAGAAAGAGATTAGTACCTGCCCGAGACACAAGAAGAAAAATGTATACAATCTCAAAGTTAAGTGGACAAGCAAGTTAATCTTGCTGTCCCTAATTATAGAATTAAACAAGAATATATATCATAAAGAAAAGTAACTAGTTACTGCATATTAAACCACTTAAAGAATCAAAGATTTGTTACAGAATGAAGCATAAAACATGTAGATTAATCCCAATACTTTAGCACAAGATTTAGTGGTTTTAGAGGGTTGTTATATAAAGTTTTAAGAGTAAATTTGTAACATACAAGTGGCTGTAGAAAATATTTGCTACAGATACAAGTTTTAACCACGAAAAAAAGCAAGTAATCTGACAAAAAGTTCACCAATTAGCAATAGAATGATAATGATGGTTTACTAGCATATTTCCACGGTTAAATTGCAAGTTAGCATCAAAATAAAAAATGATTTTATGCAACCCTAATGGCTGTAGATTTTAATTATTTATAGCTCAAGATCCACTTGATCAATCTAGATGCCCTAGAGGCTTTGACAAGCTTAAAGCATAGAGAAAATATCCCAACTTAAACAATTTCAATATCTCGTGATTCTATGTATCCCAATGCAATGATTTTATTTCTCCAATGCAAGATATTAGTGTCTTTAACTATTGGGTTATGAAATCTTAAAAATTAAAAATCTAAGTTGTTTTATTTCCATGAGGGTGTAAGCCCTTTTACTCCCCAAGGCAATCAAAACTAGCTAGGAAAAACTTAGGAAGGTGTAACCCTTTTACTTCTCCTAGTATTCCTTTGTGCAACAAATTATTCCAAGACAATTATGATGGGATTAGTGGAGTTGTATGCATTTATACTCCCCAAAATATTAAAAAATTAACCTTGTAGCCAAGAAAAGAAGAAATTACAAGAGAGATTCCTTACCTAGTCCAAGCATTAACAAGATAAGCTCCTTTAAACCAAAAAAAACCCACCATAAAAGCAAGAAATAGCCTCCAAGAGAGATAGTGCCTTACTTCTTCATCCAATAGCAAAAGAAAATCATTGCAAGAGATTTTAGCAAGAGAGATAGATAAACTTCCCCAAGTAGGGTGCAAATTTCAGCCAAGTAGTCTTCTCACAATGGGAGAGCTATGATCAAAATGAAATATAGATGATCTCTATTTATACAAATCCTCTAAAACTTAATTTGTCCACATAACTTAGGGTAAACCACAAAGTAAGGGGACAACAACCCTTACTTTTCCCCTTTACAATTCAAAATTTGATTTTGCACAATAAAAACCCTAAAAAAGCATGATGTCGCCCCTTTAGGGAAAAATTTTGGTTTCTTTGGCAAATCGTTGAGGTTAGGGATGAGACGTTTGGCCTCCAAAGGCCTTTTTCCAAGGTGTTAGGACTTTTTACAACAAGTCAAGGCATCCTCCCTTACCCAGAAGTGTCAATTGTCAACATCACCACCAAACCCTAACCCATGCATGACTTCAAGCCCTCAAATTATGATGTTTTGGCCCCAAGAGTAAGTCGTTGGGATAGTAAGAGGTTGGGTTAGATATTCCATGGTTTCATCTCACGCCTCCAAATATGATCATCATCATCCACCATGTGGGTCCTGGTATCCAACTTGTGGGATTCAAGCCCCAATAAAGCCAAAGCTAGGTTTGTTCTTCCAAACCCGTCCACCAACTAGGTCTTGCAAAGACAAATGAATATGCCCTCCAAGGGTCTCAATTCAAATGCATCATGATGAGTAAATAAAATAAAATAAAGAGTCATTTAAGCATGTACATCCAAACCACCTCATCATAATAATCAAATGCTCAAAGACCTCATCATAATAATCAAATGCTCAAAGACCCTATACAATTTTCCCAGTTTAGGTATGGGAGGGTTGACAAAGCGACCTATTGGGTGAATCATACCTCAAGTTTAGGATTGTTTCCCAAGGGGACCTCTTTCTAAATCATGCGAATGAGGTGACATGGATGGGGGAATGAAGTTTGGGCATGGGGTTCATGACATATAAGGGGTTGTAGTGTCTCATTTATGGGTGCCTTTCTATAGAGTGTGTTGCACCTTCGTTTTCAATGCAACCTTTTTTCAAGCCCATTTATTGTCTTTTATTCTTTTAAGATGTTTCCAAGTTGAATCCAAGGTGGGGATTCTACCTAAGCATGAAAACCAGTGCCCACCTGACTCTACCCTGGTCACATCATGCTTCCCCAAGTTGAAAACAAGTCTGGGGCTTCTACCTAAGCATTAAAACAGTGCCCACGCATGCTCCTCCTTGGTTGGAATTTTGTATTAGTTATTTTTCAGAGATTCCATCATTTTCTTATGAGTTACATTTCATTCTCCTCAATATCCCTAGGAAAGCATCTAGAAGTTTAATCATTGGATTTTATCGTTTTCTAGCTACAATCCTTTGGGCCTTTAGCCCCTTCTTCCCATGAAATGAGGGACAACCCTGATCCAAAATGGATCCAGGAACCAAAATGGGTCCAGGAAGGACTAAACATCAAAGTGCTCAGAATGGATTCAAAACAGACGTGTGTGTAGGCCTCGTCGATATGAGCCCAGCGCAACTTGAATGGGTTCAAACGGATGTCGTATGCGAAAGATATCGCAATCTATTCATACAAGAAAAAATTGATGATTGTGCAGTCTGTAAAGTCCGTACAGTGTTGACGTGGTAGCTAATTGTACAGGTTGTATGTTCGTACAGTGATGTGGTAGGTACAGTGGCAAGCTGACAGGGCATACATGTAGGCTGGCAGGTGGATGAATTAATGTTTGGCATGTCTCCTTTTCTTGGGCGAATGTGATGGTACCACGTGGCCCAGTCCTGGGCTTCCACGTGGCACCCCTTCATTGGTCAGTGGTTGGAAAAAAAAAAATTACTCCCGGGGAATCAAACACATGACCTTCGGTCCGAGTGAAAGGTTTGGTAGGGTCAGGCTACCAGCCCGCGTATTGGTAGTTCTTAACCCCTATGGCGCAAATTTATATTTAAAGTGATGTGTGTGTTAAGGCAGAGGGGTAAAGGGTCGGGGCTAGGCCCCATCCATCGGTCTTTTGGCAATACAATATTCCCACACTGCTAAACTTATGGCACGCCCATTCCATCTAGCCCCCAATCACATTCATATCCCATATGACCCGGGCATATAATTGTTTGCTTCAACCATTCACACGGATTTGGGGTTGGTGCCTGGTCGGCTGGGCTATCCCACCAACCAAGGCGCACAACCAGGGGGCCAGGATCAAGGGTCTATCTAGTTATGGGGTGCGTGGATCTTAAGCTTGTGGCTACATGGGGCTAAGAGCAGAGGACCATGAGCGTATCTCGGAGGGGGCCAACAAACCAACGCGCCACCTTAGCGCTTGGCCACACGGAAGCGCTCCATATGACCATGAGCTCACAAAAAAGGGGTTACGCTCGACTTATGCCAAAAGTGGGTTTTATACCATATAATATATGATTTTTTTTTTTCAAGAGTTTTGAGATATTTTGGCCAATATTGGGGGATCTGGAGCCCTTTTTTAGGCCAGATCTTTGGGAGAAGTTGGGAGGTTGTTACCCACTTCAAGTCTATATAAACCATAGGTTCTTGAAGCCAAGGGAGGGAGGTTTAGAATATAAAATTGTTGAATAATTGTTGAGCCAGATCCATTTTTATGTAGGGAATCCATTGAGGAGAACAACTTTGCAGGCCATTTTTGGGAGCTTCGTTCATTCGTTTTCAATGTCGTCAGTTTTGTTGGGTTCTTGAGATCTGGTAGAACATAACCATATCAGTTTGTAATCCATTTGGAACTGTTATGGTGTACTTTTGAAGCTTTTAACAGAAATAAGAAAGCCCCACCCACTGAGACAAAGGCCCAGAGACATAGGCGAGATTCTTGAACTCCGTTATCAACTTTGTTGTTTATGGCTGGTTGTTTCTTCATGCTTATTTCCAGATCTGTATATTGATTTATGGCTTTCATGTTTCATATATAATTCTTCCTCTTTCATCGGTTTCCTAAATGGTTAATAAACACATGCTTTAAAACTAAACCATTGTCTTTAAAATATCTTTTCGGATCAAGTGGTATCAGAGCTAGTTGACGGTTGGTTTTTGAGTTTGCGCGATTACCAGGGAAAGGTTGAATCATGGTGAAGGCGAGCTTTTTGAAGAGAATCATGAGATTGGATCAAGAAAGAGAAATTATTAAAGTGAGAAGATGGCATCGGAAGAGGGACTTTCTCATGATGAGAAAGAGTTTAGAAATACTTTCTTTTCCATGTTGGAGATGTTGGAGTTACTTCACACACACCTAGGATTTATTTTTCCTAAGGTTATTCCTTGTTTATTAGTCATAATGAGTCATTATCCAGTCTCCTATATTTTAGGGGAGAATATTCCACCTGGAGAATATTCTCTTTCAGTTGACACTTTAGTTTGACTAGTTGAGTTGAGTTTAGATGTTGCATTGGTTTTTTCACCATGCAACATTGGGATCATCAC
>ML809042.1:86450-117320 GCA_009831015.1 Picea engelmannii
TGATTATTTCTCATATATTGTGCATGGTGTATTGTGGTGTATTGGTGTAACTCTTATACTATTGTTCATTGCTCATTGGATATAATTGAATGGTTTAAGTATAAGCTGAAAAATGTTTTAAATTGTACTTGATATTGATTCACCCCCCTCTCAGTATCAACAGATCTCAATCTAACTTGATTTCAGAGGAATTGGTTAAACAATTGGGATTAAACACTTAGGTGCATCATAAGCCTTACTCACTTAAATGGATAAGCAACAATCATAAATTGCACATAACAAAGAAATGCACATTAAAGTTTGCAATTTCATCTAATTTTGTGGATGAGGTAACATGTGATGTGGTGACACTCAGTGAATGTGGAATGGTCTTAGGTAGTCCTTATTTGTATGATCGCAAATCAATCTTCTACAGGGAACAAAATCAATATCACTTAATCAAAGCATGCAAAGAATATGTTGTGCATGCTCATCATTTAAAATCAACTCAATCTCTTCAAACAATGGAACAATTAAGAAAGGCAGCTCATGAAAGAAACACACCTATAATTGTTCCAAATCAAGTAATTGATCTTAAGCAAGAACATGAGATGATAGTAGAATGGAAGATCAATCACACTTTTCTTCAAGATAAGCTAATGTCATGAAAGTATTAAAAAAATATTAGCTCATTTGTAGTCATATTTATGATGTTAGCAATAATAATGTTGTCAACATGGATGATAGTGGCTTCAGTAAGATGTGACAAAGTAAAAATGGCTAACGATATGCTATCATTTATCATGGTTTTTTTACAGTTGATATTGATGAGACAGGTGCACAGGACAGAGTTTAAAGACAGAGAACAAGTGGGGTGTCCTATCCCACACTTGATGACTGGTTAGTATCATTTTGGAGGACCAAAAGATCTTTAGTGGGGAGGCATGATCCAAAATGGATCCAAAAATGGGTCCAAGAAGGCCTAAACATCAAAGTGCTTAGAATGGATTCAAAATGGACGTGTGCATAGGCCTTGTCGATACAAACCCAACACAACTTGAACGGGCTCAAACGGACGTCGTATGCGAAAGATATCGCGATCTGTTCATTTTTTCAAACATGAAACAATTGATGATTGTGAAGTTCGTATAGTCTGTATAGTGTTGATGTGGCAGCCAACTATATAGGCCATATAGTCATACAGTGACATGGCAAGTACAGTGGCAAGCTGACAGGGCAGACACGTAGGCTGGCAAGTGGACGAATTAATGGTTGACACATGTCCTTTTCTTGGGAGAATGTGATGGTGCCACATGGCCCAGTCTTGGGATACCACATGGCACCCCTTCATTGGTCAATGGTTGGAAAAATTTTATTGACTCCCTGGGAGTCAAACCCGTGACCTTTGGTTCGAGCGAAAGGCTTGGCAAGGCCGGGCTACCAACCCTCTCGTTGGTACTTCTTAACCCCTATGGTGCAAAGTTTATATTTAAAGTGATGTGTGTGTTAAGGTGGAGGGGTAAACAGTCGGGGCTAGGCCCCAGCCCGTGGTCTTTTGGTAATAAAATATGCCCACACTGTTAAACTTATGGCGTGTCCAATCCAGCTAGCCCCCGATCGCATTCATATCCCATATGACCCAGGCATATAACCATTTGCTTCAACCATTCGTGCGGATTTGGGGTTAGCGCCCGGTCGACCGGGCTAGCCCGTCGACCAAGGCACGTGAACATGGGTCTATCCATTTATGGGGTGTGTGGATCTTAAGCCTGTGGCCACATGGGGTTAAGAGCAGAGGACCAGGAGTGTATCTCGGAGGGGGACAATAAACCAACATGCCATCCTTAGCGATTGGCCACATGGCAGTACTCCATATGACCATGAGCTCACAAAAAAGGGGTTGCACCCGATTTATGCCAAAAGTGGGTTTTATACCATATAATATATGATTTTATTTTTTTTCAGTAGTTTTGAGAGATTTTGGCCAATATTGGGGGATCTAGAGCCCTTTTTTAGGCCAGATCTTGGGGAGAAGTTGGGAGGTTGTTACCCACTTCAAGTCTATCTAAACCAAAGGTTCTTGAAGCCAAGGGAGGGAGGTTTAGAACAGGAAAATGTTGAAGAATTGTTGAGCCAAAACCATTTTTATGCAGGGAAGCCATTAAGGAGAGAAACTTTGCAAGCCATTTCTGGGAGCTTCGTTCATTCATTTTCAGTATCATCAGTTTTGTTGGGTTCTTGAGATCTGGTACAACATAACCAGAGTAGTTTTAATCCATTTGTCACTATTATGATGTAATTTTGAATCTTTGAACAGAAATAAAAAAGCCTCACCCATTGAGAGAAAGGCCCGGAGATGTAGGCGAGATTGTCGAACTCCGTTATCAAATTTGTTGTTTATGGTTTGTTGTTTCTTCATGCTTATTTCTAGATATATATATTTCTTTATGGCTTCCATGTTTCATCTATAATTCTTCCTCTTTCATCAGTTTCCTAAATGGTTAATAAACACATGCTTTAAAATTAAACCATTGTCTTTAAAAGATCTTTTTGGATCAAGTGGTATCAGAGCTAATTGACGGTTGGTTTTTGAGTTTGCATGATTACCAGGGAAAGGTTGAATCGTGGTGAAGGTGAGCTTGTTGAAGAGGATCTTGAGATTGGATGGATAAAGAGAACTTCTCAACATGAGAAGATGCCATCAGAAGAAGGAATTTCTCATGATGAGAAAGAGTTTCGAAAGACTTTCTTCGCCATGTCGGAGATGATGAAGGTTCTATATGAGGATTACTTGGATCAGAAGAGACCGATTCTAGGTGAATCTTCAAAGGTCAAAAGTGAAGAAGGAGAGGATCCTCCTCAAACTCCTCCTTCACCTCCTTCTTCTCCATCAACTTCTTCTTCTTCAAGTTCAAGCTCCATATATACCGCAAGAAAACATTCTCATAAACATAAAAATGAAATGCCTTTACTTAAGATTGATGTGAAATTTGAATTACCTATGTATGATGGTGAAGTCAATGCAGAGAGGCTTGATAACTGGGTCAGATAGATGGAGGTTTATTGTAGTGTGCAACAAATCAAGGATGAGGCAACTCAAATCCAGTTGGCATCGCTTCGTCTTGCAGGCACAACACTAATCTGGTGGCAAAACAAGTTGAAAAATGGCACGCAACAAGTGGGTATTGTATTTCCATCATGGAAATTTTTATTTCTACACTTAGAAAGCAATTTTATCCTTTGGGTTATAAAGAGAAATCCTTAATTGAATGGAAAGGTCTTAAACTAAGAAAAGGACAAACAGTGCAAGAATACACAGATGGATTTCATAAAATGGAATTGATGTTAGATATTCCTTTACATGCCCAAGAAACTCTTATGAAGTATATAGGAGGTTTACTTCCAATTTCACAAATCCAACAGTAGTTCCAACCATAATCTCTTGTTCCTCTCAACCTGTCGACCCAAGGAATGCATCATTCATTTATCAGGGTTAACCCAAGGAATGTGTCATTCCTTTATCAAGGATAAACCAAGGAATGTGCCATTATTTTATTAGGCCCCCCAGTGCAGTTGGATAGGACTTTGAGATGTGGGTCTGAAACTCTAGCTACTCAAAATGGAGTTTTGCATTTTGTTTTCTTCAAAATTGTCAAAAATTTATGGGTATTCTTCCAATGTGTTTTCTTCATTATCCCATGTAGCATATTCAATACCATAACAGTTCCATTGAACCTTTACCATTCCTATTTCCTTGTTCCTTAGCACTTTGACTTTCTGGTCTAGGATGCGTACTAATTCTGCTCGGAAATCCTCTTCGTGCTCCACCTGGATCACATTCCAATGAATTATGTGGTTAGGGTTAGACATGTATTTATTTAATAATGACACATGAAATAAATTATTCACTCTCATGGATAAAAACGATGCTAGAATGTATGCAACCCACCTATCTTTTCTAAGATTTCAAAAGGTCCACAATATCTTGCTGCCAACTTTGGGTAACTTCCTAATCTTAGCAAACTTCTCTTTGCCTTCACATTTAAAAATACATGTTCACCCACTTTAAAATATCTAAACACGTTATTCTTTTATGCATAATGTTTCTTCATGTCCTGGGAAGCCTTTAAATTTTGCTTTATCTTTTTCATCTTCTCTCCCATTTCCTTCAACAAATCTGGCCCAAAAACTACTATGTCGGCTGGATTATCCCAACTTACTAGAGTGTTACACTTTGTTCCATACAATGCTTCAAAAGAAATCATTTTCAATGAGGCTCGATACCCATTATTGTATGCAAATTCCACCAAGTGCATATAATCCTCCCACTTTGATGGTTGATCCATCACATACATTCTGAGTATGTCCTCAATTATTTTGTTAGTCCTCTTTGTTTTCCCATTTGACTCTAGGTGATACATTGTACTGATATTTATATTTGTCCCAAATCCTTTGAAGAAACCCTTCCAAAACTTGGAAGTAAACTTTGGATCCCTATCTGAAATAATTGCCTTTGGAACTCCATGTAGCCTAACAAATTATTTCATATAAATCTTTGCAATATTAGTTTCCTTGTGTGTAGTCTTCACTAGAATAAAATGTGTTGCCTTAGTTAATTTATCCACCACCACCATGATGGAATCATGTTGCTTCATTTTTCTGGGAAGCTTTGTAATAAAATCCATTATAACAACTTCCCACTTCCATTCTGGAATGGGTAATGGCTACAATAGCCCTGTTGGATGCATATGTTCAGTCTTCACCTTTTGGCACTCTATACATCTAGTTGTATAATTAGCCACTTCCTTCCTCATTCCTGCCGAAAATTATTGGCTTCTTACAACTGCAATTGTCTTATGATATTTGGGTGCCTGTCACACACCCAACCCCCTAAGTATCCTTTTAAGGGATGGGGATATAAATTTTTCACTTTCCTACAACTCCTTGAATTCCTCAAATGAGGTCACCATCGCCTTGTACTCACTGATATATTTCCATGGACTATACCCTTGTCCAAAACTGAGTTTTGGTTTGAAATTTATGGCTTTCAGAAGTTTATGGGGAATCATTGGCCAATGGGCATCCCCTAACCACGTGGCATCACTTCTCTAGTGTCATCTGACATGGCACTATCGTGACCCATTCAGTAATGTGGTCGCGAAAGAGGGGTTACAGGGAATATCACCCCGAAGCCTTCATGAATACTGGATCTTCGACCCTTCGACGATTCTTGTAAAGATCTATAAACTTCCTCGGAGTTTCGAAGTCCGACGAACTCTTTCCACTCTAGAATATATGGTGGAGTTCTATCCACCCTTGGATCTAATGGTTGAGGTTCATTTGTGCTTAACACACAGCTTATACTTGATGAGGGAAAGGGTCCCATACTTAATTTGCGATCAATCCCACGTTGTCACGTGGATCTACCCAGGCACATCACATTACCATGGCACACGCGGGCCCGCCCAATCGGATTCGGACACTACAATAAGGGAAATTCGGTGCGTCAACACTTCGACATTTAACACACCATCTTGTATCCTCAAATCTCCCAAATTCTTGGAGTCCCGAAGCTCTGAAGTTATAGAACTCTCGCCACGTACTCCAGCCTTCGACGCTTCAGCATTTGGCCTATGCACCAACATGTCAAATTTCTCGAAGGCCCGAAGTCCATAAGTCCCAAAATTCCTCACCACATACTTCGACCTTCGACGCTTTGGTATGTTCTCACCCCTTATGCCTTACGTTTCCCAGAGTAGGACATTGCAGAAATACTTACAATGTCCTTCAACTAGTTGATCGAACAGTCGAGAAAGGACCCCAATGGATCCTTAGATCAAAGGCTCACATTGCTCCCGAATTCTTCCCCACGATCTAATGGTTGACTAAATTAAGCCACTTCAAGGATTCGCAAGTTTTCAACCCTTATCATTCTTAACCCTTCGATTTCCCTGAAGGGTTACCTGCCGAAGGGGTCATAAAGTGAGGATGACTATTTGTTGTCGGTTAATGTTACTGCTTAATCTGACCTTTCATTATACTCGATCTAATGGTTGAGAGAGATCCCAAAGGATTCTTATATCAATGGATTGTGTTTCTTTGCAATTTCTTCATTCAGGATTTTCGTCCACTTCAAAACATTTTACACCCAGAGTGGCTCAACATCGAATGACCATGGCTCACATCTGACAGGAAGGAAGGGTCCCGAAGGTTCTTAGATCGACGGATGACAAGGATTACTTGATCCAATGGTTACAACAGGTTCTGAAATATAGATGGATTACTACGATCGCACGATCCTTTTTACAAAGGGTCTTCTCTCTGGGTAACGCTTGGCTCCTTTTTCACATAGCGCAGGGTTCCTGGGTCCCGGTCATATGGAAATCCTAGTGGCTCAAGGGCTCAAGGAAGTGATCCCTTACTGGAGGTAATAATCCAATGTCTTTGAGTTGATGATTACCTATAACCACTATGTGTCCCATAAGGCTATGCTTCAGAGCCAAAAACGAGAATTGGTTCATCCCGTGAATTTTGGACATACAGATTCATACAGGAGGTCTACTTTCCATTTTCCCCAAATTCATTTAAAACCCATTAGTAACATTACTCCCTGACTAAACAGGATTTAAAACAAAAATCCATTGACATGATATGATATTCAAACTCTACTTCAAATTTCCAATCAGCCAGGCCATCCAAATCACAATTATCTAGCATCCAAATAAGATACAATGTTATGCCATCATCCCTATATATCAAGGATGTATATGTATAGCGAAAATGAGAGCATTCAATCATGCATTTCAATTCAATTATACAACGTCTATGAATCACTTATTTATTGTGGTTGATAGCTTACCAACTAACTGTGGATGTTTGCCTTTCCACCCAACCATAGGCTTAGATGCATTCACTCTTAGCATTCTGGCCACCCCCGTGCCAAGCCATGATACCACCAGGTAGTTCTCTCCATTCGTCGAGTCTTCCGCAAAATCCTAAAGGCACCTCTCCTACCCATTATTCTTGGCGAGGATTTTCTTCATGACCCACCTAGCCCAAGCCTCTTCGAGGTTTATCAGGTGCCTTCCCAGCATCAAGATCGTGGCCTTCTTTCTCTGGTTGAGGTCAGATATCTGGAAACAATAGAAGTCTCCCTTCTTCCCCACTGAGCTCAGGGCCTCCATAGGATTTATCAAATTCCTTATAAGCTATATTTATTTACATCCAGCATCAATCCCTCAACCCTCTTTTGCTCCATTATGGGCTTTGGTTCTTCTATGCTCCGGCTCAGAGATCTTCCACAAGTTCCTTAATATTTTTCCAAGCCCCCTTGTGGGCAAGGTCTTCCTCTCCCTGTTCCCGAACTCTCTCCTCCTTATTTCTACCTTTGTGTATATTTTTTCATGCCTCCACCCTAGGAAGGTTCTAGACCTATCATATTCCTTCTGCTAGAAGGAACTTGGGTCAATCAAGGCATGCATGAAGATTGCACTCTATCGTACTTCGGGCTGATATTTTTTTTTTATCTTCTCATCCAGGCCCTCTATGATTCCATTCATTGGGGTAGTTGGTTGTTCAACCACCAGTTCTTTTCTCATTAACTCATCTTTCCTTGGGATCAAGATGAGGCTTATTATCCTAGATCTAATATTTTAGCAAAGAGGATTGGGTCATCTTAGCATAATGAACTCCCTCTACAAGTTTCCTCACTCTTTCCTCTAGTGGTATCATGGCCACTACTTCAAGGCTTCACCCCCACATTCAGTTGTTGTAAATCTAAACAAAAATACATTTGTATTGTTCACATGCCATGGCATGGTAATCATAAGTAATGATCAATTACAAGTTGGGGGAAATAGGGGTGTTACAATCCCCTCCCCCTTCAAAGGAACATCGTCCTCGGTGTTCTTTCTTAGTAACACCTGTCATGTCTTTGTCATTTAGCTACTTCAATATTAGCCTCTTCTTTTCCCTCATAGTTTGGTCCTGTTCTAGATCCTCAACATTCACCATATGCCTACAACATTTTGAACAACAAGCATGTCAATTCACAATTTTGTGCATAAACATTTTATTGTTGTTCATCATTTAAGAGGAAATTTTCATAATTCAGCACAAAACTTATATGTGCAGTTCATGGATCTGCATCCATATGGCTATCTCGTTAACTTGGATCACTATTTTCCATGACATACCCATTGTGTCCACGATTCCAAGTAATAATTTACAAGAATTATCAAAGTCTCCTCTCCCTTGTGGTCACTCACCCTCCAGGCCCAGGCTCAGGAATCCCCTTCTCTACTCGACATTCCCTCGAGTGATCCATCTTGCTCTGCCAAGACTTTCTTGCACAATAATATTTCTATAGACTTCATCAATTCTTACAATCGAGGCGCCCCTCAAACTTGCTCTGTCGAGGCGTCCCTCTATCCTGTGTTACCAAAACACAACATATTCTAGGGAGTTCATGACTTAACATAGGGTTCTCATGTCATAACGGCATCCTTTTTCATTATTTTCAGCTTTGATAGCCTTCATCTTTCCTCCCTAGACAGATCATTTTCATCTCACCTACATCACATGTACACAAAAATCTGTGAGATGTTATCATCAATTCCAATTCAGAATTTTTCTTGCAAAACTGTCACCCACAGATTTCCAAATCTCACAATTTTATTTTCAAATATGTTCCATACAGGAACCATATTCACAAGTAATGGTTTTTCCTTCCCATAGAGGTTTGGCTCAACAGGAAATTGGTCTTCCTTATGGGCTTACAACACTTCCATATCCAAGACCCTTTTTCCTGCAATTTCAACTTCAATCAGCCAAACAATTGTTAGCTCTCATATACATTATATTTTTATTGCATACTTGCAGTGGCTCACAAACAATTTCAGAACTGTGCATAATAATAATCAAATTCACTTACTCAAAAAGGAAATAGCATTCCTTACTCAATCTTTACTTTATCATACCAATCCTTTTAACATGCACTCGGGAATCAAATGAATTTAATCAATGTGTCATTTTCCATGGTCACATTTACACACAATGCACCCTCGCATTGATTTTCAGAATATTACTTTTTACATTAAGAATTTCCTTTGTGGGTTGAAACTCAACTAACATTTTACCAAATGGTTCCTTTATACATATTTATTTTTATAGCAGGACTATGTTTTTACTCTTTTAATTGATCATGATCTCAAATCAGCATACATGAAACTAAAAGTTTCACATGGATGCATTCAATCATTCTTCCTTCATTGGTAACCAGGGTGCCAACACTCATGGCCACCCAAATTCTCTTTTCTTTAACACCTCTACAATTCAAGTAGAGTATTGTAAAGTCTTCCTTCCTTAATGGGAAATCCATTGTCTTCCCTCTTATGCAAGCATGCATTTCCTCAATGCATTCAATTCAATGCGCTACCTATGAGAACCTTTGTTCCCAATCACCCTTGATTGGTCAATGTACCCATGATACTACTTGTTCATAAATTTTCTTGCAAGGATTCTAAATCATATTTGACCAGCATAGATATCCTCTCTCTATTATTCAGATTCTTCTTTTCTGAATCTTACCCTGCTTGGGTAGCAATGGCATACGACAACCACTCAAAATTATTTGCATGAAATCTTTTCAGAAGGGAATATTACCAACTCCTTTTCCATTCCCATGTCATATTATCATGAGATATTATATAAATGTTCTTGGCTACTATCACCCTCTCTGACATTACCTCATCAGTGGTGCTTCATGGGCTCCCAAAGCCCCTTTAAAAATATTTTAACAACAACCTTCTCGTAGTCATCCTCTACTTGAGGTTGTCCATCATTGGCAACTATCTTTCCCAATAGTTCCAATCATTTCCTACACAAACATGCATTATCACATTCAAAGTTATTCCAATGGTCATGTTGATTAAAATGCATGTATATAAATCAATAAAAAAAAATCAGATATGCCCCAACATATCTCTATGCACTCTACCACATTACCCTTAATGTTTTCATGAGTGTAATCACGATCCAATTTTTAGTTGTATCTATAGTTGTACAACTATCAACATCCTCATGCTAAAATATTTACATGTATCAGCATATCAGTTTCTCATTCTAGAGAATCACAATAGACAACAAGAAAGGAGTCAAGGGACTCTTCCCTTTTTCCAACTACTTCTACACAGCGTTGGATTTCCAGTCCAGCTGAATTATTTCCCAAGGCCTCTCTGCCTTTACTCATCCATGGCTTTAACCAAGTTTATACATGTTTTTTCATTTCTTTCCTTTTACCAGTTGTACTCATTTCCACAACTACTTTTTTAAGGCTTACAACTCTATTAAACAATTCAGAGTTTTAGGGTGAGAAAAGTATTCATTCTTTTCTCCTTATTTTCTTCTGCAATTTACTCCCTACTGGGATCTTCCTACTCTTTTCCTTGAGTAGCCTTGGTTAGGATCACCTTAACCTTCTTGGATAAATCAACATGCTACAACAAGAAGATTTTTTGTTCACAATGAATTATGAAACTATGCATTCTGCACATTACCATTTAGTTATCAGAATGGTCAGTGTTCATTTGTTAGTCTTCCATTCATGCATTATGTTTTAAAATGTAATCAAGGATTCTTATATATAGAGGATCGTAGCCCACTGCCCAACTCTCAACAGTCATTAAGGTTGGGACTCTATTCTTTTGACAGAGTCTTTACACGGTTTTTCCATAGGGAACTCCTTCAGTATGCAACTTCCTTATTACATATACATCACTATTTATGATGGCCTCAACCTTGAGTCAACTTCAACTTTACCATTTCAGTTTTTTACCAATATTCCATGGGGAATATAAACCTGCATTCTTATGATGCATTCTTAATTACATATGCACATTATCCCATTGTGTTGTCATGCACAATTATCTTACTACATGCTTCAACATACTGTGTATCTACTATAGGCACACTTATAGTTTATTTTATGTATCTATGGAAATTTAGTTAGTTCATGATTGTTCATGATCATTTACATCCAACCTTTAAAATCCTAATCAGGTTACCTTTTATCATGACAATGGAGCATCCCTGCTCATTTATTCTTTCATCAATGTATATTATCCTTTCCTGATGGAATGGAACACATTCCCCTCAAGCTATCATTCAAAACAAAAAAATTATGACTCTTAAGAATAGAGTCAGTCATGCATCCATGGTATTTATTCAATCTTGGCAAGTGCAATTCTTGCCTTACATTTCACTCATTCAGACAGTCAAATCGTGCCTTTAGTATACATATACTCATACATCATACATGTGTATCACTTTCACACTTAATATCATTCATTCATATCTATTTGGTCTTAATATTAGTCTTCATATCAAGCAACCTTACAATGCATTAAATCCATGCACTCAAGCATATACAAACATAGTTAAACATTCATCATGCAAGCTCATTGCTTGCACCTTTTCCATGTCATTCATACGCATGGACATATCAAACTTCCAGATCCTTCTCCCAAGGATATTACTACCATTCTTATGATAAGTCTCATAGAGATACTTAACATTAAGCTTCCCTCTTTGTTGAGAGCTTGCAGTCATTCATATGATATCCACATGGCAAGTTTAACAAACATAATCATAACTATCCCTCTTTACATACGACAACAACCATCAAGAAGGCATTCTTGCCTCAATTACTATAAAATTATTCAACAACCCAGAAATACCATCTGGGAAATTCCAACAGTTCCCAAGGCAACAAGATAGCTTATCAAGCTTCGTTTTCATGCCTCAAACCATTTTTGGCTAACATGTCTTTTTATCAAAGGAATCCTTTTCTATATTCCCTCTCACTACTACTTGAGCATACCAAGCCATACCTTATATGGATACCATCCACCTATGGATGTCAACCTGACCCATTGGTCATCTAGAAGTGCCCCAACACTTCCTTTACTACATTTGGGATCAACATTTCATTAACCATTCTACCTTTATCCTCATGGTGTAATATACAATCAATATCATCATCATTTTACTTATGTTGTTATAATCATATCATCACTAACCATATGATCTATGACATCACCATATTTTACATCCAATGACAAACTATAATAAGTCTATATGCACCAAGTGTTTTACCCATGCATGCAGTGCAGACATATTCCACTTTCTTACCTCTTGCATTCTCATGCATAGCCACACCATTTAATTTAATAGGGATATACACCCCCTTAGCACAACCATGAGCCTTTAAACGTTCTCATGTCACTTCACTTCTTCCATGAGGGTTATTCTCAGTCCATAGGACTCATTTCTACTCTGCAAAAAGATATTATCTCAATAGCAGGTTTTCAGTTATGACAAGTCAAGTAAGTTGACCTCACATATTTCCATAAGGCCTCCAGACATGGAGAATTATACTCACAAAGCCAAGTCTCTTATTTAAGAAATAAATGTACTTAATAGAGGCTTCATAATCCCACATTTGCAGGCAACCTTGCCACCTATTTAGTCCATTCACATCGAAGCCTTGTTTTGAGTGCCTGTCAGCATAATCCCACTCATGTAGGAGTAGCTATCATTCTACCAAACAACAATATGTTCCCTCTACTGGACATGAGCCTGTAACTTTTTTGTTGTAATAATTTTCCAAAAGGAAACTTCAACCAAGGGGCTTGTCCAAATAACAGATAAAATTTTCCAATGCAGAGGAACTTTTCTAATAGGCTTGTCTTTGCCTCGTTATTCCAGTCATGTGGCTGATTTTTGGCCCATCTAGGCCTAGTGTTTAAATCTTGTTCTGATAGATAAACTAGGGTAGGGTGCCCTCCCCCTTAATTTGTTTTTAATAAATAAGTTATTTGGCTCTTTCGTGAGACCAAGCAGGCCAATTGTTGTTGTCTGCTCTGATACCACTCTGCCACACACCCAACCCCTAGGGGTATAAATTTTTCACTTTCCTACAACTCCCTGAATTCCTCAGATGAGGTCACCATCGCCTTGTACTCACCAAGAGATTTCCATGGACTATACCCTTGTCCAAAACTGAGTTATGGTTTGAAAGTTATGGTTTGAAAGTTATGGTTTTAAAGTTATGTATTTCCGAAGTTTTTGGGGCATCATTAGCTAATGGACATCCCCTCGCCACGTGACATCACTTATTAGTGTCATCCAACATGAAAATATCATAACCCATTCAGTAATGTGGCCACGGAAGAGGGGTTGTAGGGAACATCACCCTGGAGCCTTCGTGAATACTAGGTATTCGACCCTTCAATGATTCTTGTGTAGATCTATAAACTTCCCCAGAGTTCCAAAGTCCAACGGACTCTTTCCACTCTGGAATCTATGGTGGAGTTCTATCCACCCTTGGATCTGATGGCTGAGTTTCATCCATGCTTAAAACACATCTTAGACTTGACGAGGGAAAGGGTACCACACTTAATTCGCGACCAATCCCACGTCGTCGCGTGGATCTACCCAGGCATGTCACATCACCATGGTGCATGTGGGCCCGCCCAATCAAAGTCAGACACTAAAACAAGGGAACTTCGACGCTTCAGTGCTTCAACACTTTAGCATTTGACACACCATCCTGTATCCTCAAATCTATCAAAGTCCCGGAGCTTCAAATTTCTAGAACTCCCACCACATACTCCGGCCTTCGACACTTCAACATTTGGCCTATGCACCAACATGTCAAATTTCTCGGAGACTCGAAGTCCTAAAGTCCCGGACATCCTTACCACATACTTCGACCTTCGACACTTCATAATGTTCTCACCGTGTGTGCCTTACGTTTCTCGAAGTAGGACTTCACCAAAGTACCTATGTTGTCCTTCCACTAGTTGATCGATCGGTTGAGAAAGGACCCCAATGGATCCTCAGATCAACGACTCACATTGCTCCCGAATTATTCCCCACGATCTAACGGTTTTCACCACTTCAAGGATTCGTGAGTTTGCAACCCTTACCATTCTTAACCCTTTCATTTCCCTGAAGGGTTACCTGTTGAAGGGGTCATCAAGTGGGGATGCCTTATTATTGTCAGTTAATGGTACTTCTTACTCTTTCCTTCCACTATTCTTGATCTAGCGGTTAGAGATATCCCGAAGGATTCTCATATCAACGGCTCGCGTTACTTTGCGAGTTTGGAGTTTGGGATTTTCGGTCGTTTCAAACTCTTTTACACCCAGAGTGGGTCAATGTTGAATGATTGTGGCTCGCATCCGATGGTTAGGAATGGTCCTTAAGGTTCTTAGATCGACGGATGAGAAGGCTTACTCGATCTAACGGTTATGACAGGCCCCAAAATGTAAATGGATGGCTATGATATCACGATCCTTTTTACAAAGGGTCTTCTCTCTGGGTAACGCTTGGCTCCTTTTTCACATAGTGCAAGGTTGTTGGGTCTTGGTCATATGGAACTCCTAGTGGCTCTAGGGCTCAAGGAAGTGATCCCTTATTGGAGTTAATAAGCTCGTGGCTTCGAGTTTATGATCACCTAGAACCACTACATGTTTCAGAAGGCTATGCTTCAGAGCCTTAACCGAGAATTGGTTCAATCCGTGAATTTTGTACATACAGATTCAGACAGGAGATCTACTTTCCATTTTCCCCAAATTCATTTAAAACCCATTAGTAACATTACTCCTTAACTAAACAGGATTTAAAACAGAAATCCATTGACAGGATATGATATTCAAACACTACTTCGAATTTCCAACCAGCTGGGTCATCCAAATCACAATTATCTAGCATCCAAATAAGATACAATGCTATGTCATCATCCCTATATATCAAGGATGTATATGTATAGCGCAAATACAAGCATTCAATCATGCATTTCAATTCAATTATACAGATTCTATGAACTACTTATCTATTACAATCAATAGCCGACCAACTAGATGTGGGTGTTTTCCTTTCCACCCAACCATACGCTCAGATGCATTCACTCTTAAAATTATGGCCACCCTTGTGCCAAGCCATGATACCACTAGGGAATTCTCCATGTTCCTCGGGTCTTCTACAAAATCATGGAGGCCACTTTCCTCCCCACTATTCTTGGCAAGCATTTTGTTCATGCCCCACCTAGCCCAGACCTCTTCAAGATTTATCAGGTGCCTTCCTAGCATCAATCTCGTGGGCTTCTTTCTCTGGATAAGGTTAAATATCTGGAAACAACATAAGTCTCCCTTCTTCCCCGCTGAGATCAGGGTTATCTTTCACATAATGTTGATATGAATTTGTTGTTGCAATAATTTTATCTTTCAAATAAGTGTTATACATGATAATGGATGCAATATGCATCTCGATTTCTCTCTTGCTAAGTGCATCAGCCACCTGATTTTCCTTTCCTTTTATATGCGTAATCTCAAATTCATATTCACTAAGAAATTCAAGCCATCTAGTTTGGCTCGCATTTAATGGGGGTTGTTCAAATAAATGTTTCAGACAATAGTGGTTTGTCCTTAGCTCAAAAATTTTCCCCATGAGGTAATGTCTCCACATATTTAGTACATGTACAATTGCTACTAATTCCAAGTCATGGGTAGCATAATTCCTCTCATACTCTTTTAATTTTCTGAACTCATAAGATACCACATGATCTTTTTTACTGAGAACTCCATCGAGCCCTTCCTTGCATGCATCGGTGGACACAAAAAAATATTCATCCGGATCTGCAATATTCAATATTGAAACACTTTTCAATATGTCTTTTAGCTGCTGAAAGCTCTCTTCACACTTTGGATTCCATTCAAATTTCACTCTCTTCTTTTGCAAAGAAGTGATTGGGCTTGCAATATTTGGGAATCATTTTATGAATATTCAATGATAACTGACAAGACCCATGAATGATAAGACCTCTGCCACATTATTTGGTGTTGGCCATCCTCTATTGACCTCTATCTTCTCAGGATCCACTATTATCCCATCTCCTAAAATAATATGCCCCAAGTAGTGAATCTTATTTTGATAAAATATGAACTTATTTAGCTTAGCATACAATTTATTCTCACTTAAAACTTGCAACACCATTCTTAATTGTTTCTCATGTTCCTCTTATGACTTAAATTAGATGAGTATATCATCTAGGAACACAATAACAAACTTGTCTAGGTACTCCCTAAAAAATCCATTCATCATACACATAAAAATTGTTGGGGCATTTGATAGTCCAAATGGCACTACTGTGAATTCATAATGCCCATATCTTGTCCTAAATGTTGTCTTGTTGATGTCTTCTTCCTTTATCCTTACTTGATGATAACATGATCTCAATTCAATATTGGAAAATATTATTGCACCTTTCAATTGATCAAATAAATCATAAATCATTGGTAAAGGATGTGTGTTCTTTATGGTGACCTTATTCAGCTATCTGAAATCAATACATGGCCTTAAGGTCCCGTATTTCTTCTTTACAAAAAAACTGGGGTTCCCCAAGGTGACACACTTGGGAGTATATACCCCTTCCTCAACAACTCATCAAGTTGCATCTACAACTCTTTCAATTATGGTGTGCCCATTCTATATGGTGTCTTGGACATTGGGGCAATTGTTGGCACCAAATCAATAGAGAAATCAATGTCTCTCTTTGGTGGCAATCCTAGGATCTCCTTAAAAACATCTTCAAAATTCCTCAAGACTGGATGGTCTCCAATGTTTTCCACTGTATCTTTGGCTACCTCTTCTGTATGGGCTGTAAAAATATGACATCCCTTCTAGAGACTCTTTTTCAACTGCATAGTTGAAATTTCTCTAACAACTACAACTCTTGGAATGCCCTAAATATTGCCTCGTTTCCCTTGTTTATCAAGACATGTGATTGGCTTGTTGTAACAATCTAGGACAACATGGTGTTTTTCCAACCAATCCATTCCAATTAGACAATCATATGAACCCAATGGTATGATGTTCACATCTACCTTTGTGTTGATTCCATTCATGTCTATTGGAAAATATTTAACCAATGCACTGATCTTTCTCTTAGCCCCTATGGCTAACTGAACTAACCAATATTTCTTATGCATACTCCTTTGAAAATGAAATCTTTCAACAATATTAGAGTTTAAGTAACTATGGATAGCTCCATAATAAATTTAATTTATATGGGTTGGTTATCAATCTTACCTTCCACTTCAATCATGGGGGATTGATATTCTTTTTGCTTATTTTCCAAGGCTGCATAAATCCTTGGCATGATTCCTCCCATGTCTTCCACATTTTCAACCTCCTAAATGTTGTGTAAAGTCCTCATCATTTCTCCTTTGTGAGGTAAGTCCCTATATAAGTGATTCATGTCACATCCCCAACATTGTACAGGTTGTTGCCTTGGTATTTTCCCAAATGAATATGCATTCTTATGCTCATTTTGGGTTGACTGACCTTGTTGATTTGCTTGGGTGTTGTTCTTGAAAAAGGGTGGCTTAAAATATTTTTGCCTCTGGTCTCTTTTCCCTTTCATATTTTCATTCCAAGCCTTTTAGAAAACCAGTCTTCCTCTGCTTTGCTCATAAAGATGTTTTTCTCTCCTTATGGTTTCCTCCAAAGTTTTGGGGTTATCATATTGAATCTTGTCACTATAGAAAGATGGTAACCCACTTAGAAACCTTTGGATTTTGACTTTTTCATCATTTATGAAGTCAACGTACTTTAGCAACTCAATGAATCTCTTATCATATTTGTCCATTGTCATGGTTCTCAACTTGAGTTTAAAGAACTCTTTCATCTTCCTTTCATAATAATGCTCAAACAAATATTTCTCTTGGAAATATCCTTTGAACTTCCTCCATGAGAACCTCTTCTCATCAAGGTGTTTTTCTTGCTTAATTTGATCCCACCACATGGCTTCCCTTCCTTGCAAGTGGTAGTTTGCAACTCAATATTCTTCCCTTGAGGGGTAATCATGCAACTATAAATATTTCTTCATTTCCAATAGCTAGGCCTCAACCTTTTCTCCTTTCATGTACTCACCATTGAAATTTAATGGCTTAGTTTTCCCGAGTTCCCCTTGCAATATGTCTGCCTCGAGCCTTCTTCGTTTCCTTCTGAAAGGAGACGCACTTGGGCTTCTCCCTAACCTTGAACTTGCATGAGTTATTCTAGTGGATTTCCTTAGAGAATGATGGTGTCTACTCATGCTTTTGGCATTTCCATGATCATCCATTTTGATATGGGATCTAGATGTTGTCACTTGTCTAGCACTAGTTGTTTGCTTGGTGCCAGAATCCTTTTTGACTTGCTTATGCAACATATTCAAGCTCTGAAGTATCTCTTCCTGATATTTCATAATCCTTTCATTGTCAACATTGTAGCTATACACTTCTCTATGCAAGCTTCTCATAGTTACATGCTCATGCCTGCCTCTTCTTCCATTTGACTCTATCTCATCATTTCCCATGTTGGCATGCAAACCTTTGATCTCTTCTTCATGGTTTTAATATCCTTGAGCATATTCCATATCTATAGTCCTCGTATAATAACTAAATTTTATTTAATGTACCTCTAATTCTGCAAGAAATGTGCATGTAGTAATTATTGTTAGAACATGCGTAACATAAAACATTTCATCAATTAGAATGCAGGTTATTATTTATCCCAATTTATGAAGGAAACAATGCACCAAATCAAAATCTGATTCCTTAGATTCATTCTCTTTGAAACATATTTCCAACAACTGTACTCATGCCTCAATCTGAGTTCTGAGTGAAAAATTTACAACATTTACAAGTTGCATTTTCCACCCTTTTACTGCTACAGAAATATATTTCATCACTTTCTAAGATAAATTAGTGCCCAAATAAAAATTATTGGTGAATTTTTCTCTTCTACTCCTCAATACCTTTCCAATGAATATTTGTTTTCTCAAATCTGAGCTCTGAGTTGAAAGTTATCGTCTAGAGAAGTTTCGACTGTTTTACCCAATTTACCCATGTATGCTATAGGTGACTTATTTTTCTTCTTGCACATTTTTACATACCCAGATTCCAAATCCAACTCCATGGTTGTATTCTATGGATCATAAGCTTTCCATAGAATATTCCTGAGCCCCAGACAGACTTTTGAGCAAGGAGTTATGCCCTCTAAAAGTAAATTGGTGCCAAAATTTTACTCTTATTGTTTTGGTTGTAACTTTCTCATATGAGCTTTGTTTTGTGCCCGGAATATCTCATTGGATAGCTCTCTCCTAGTTATTTTATTTGTGCTACAGATATAGAGTGTACACATTATGTTTTCATGGGTTTTGATTGGATAAAAACATCATTTAGGGCCTCAAAATCTCCCCGCAAGTTAATTACCTTCAAAAATATGAAAAAATCAAAAATCATATAAACTTGATTGGTTTACTATTGTAACAACCTTTTAAATATTAGTCGTTGATCTCAAATCAGTTTAAATATGATCCCTTGATCCGAGCTCGATCGGTGATCAACACTTTCTTTTAGACACACACAACATTTTTCCTAAACAACCGACCCGACTATCAGCCATCGACCCATTCCCTTGACAACCAATTTTCAACACAACCCTAAACCGATTGACCCAACCATCAGTCATCAATCGTCAATTATTTCCATTGGAGAATGGAACTCCTCACTAATTTGGTTGACACTCGACCAATGACCATCGGTCATTTCTCTTGGAATCCACTTGTAACACATCGCTAAATCGACTGACCTGACTATCAACGATCCCCGTTGACTGTCGGAAACACTTCCTCAGTTCAATCAAGTCGATCGTCATTCCATCGGTTGTTGACCATCCCTGTTGGATGACATGGAAACTGTTGACGTGGAAGGACACGTGGATGCTGACGTGGCATGACACATCACCCTGAGGTGTCAACTTGGATGACATGGCACAACACATGGATGTTGACGTCGCATGACATGTGGATGTTGATGTGGCATGATGCATCATCACTCTGTTTTCTTCATAAGCCATAGGCTATTTCTCTTGGATGACCCAAACACCTCGTCGAATCGGTCGATGCCTGAAAATTGACCCATAGACCATTTCTCTTGCTCGATCGAACCACTTCTACGAATCGACCAACACCCAACCATCATCCCATCGACTATCGATGATTTCTTTTGGCGACCAAAAACACTTCACCAAATCCATTTTCCACCCGACCATCGGTGATTTCCTTTAGTGACCAAAAACACTTCTCTAAATCCAGCCGACACTCGACCATCGACAATTTTCTTTGGCCGAACCAAACTCTTAGCCAATTTGGTTGACCCGACCATCGATCGTCGATGATTTCTCTTGGAAAATTTCCAACACTTAGAAATTTCAACCAAATCCACGATCAATTTGGACCGTCGATCTCCCAGCGAAGATGATCTTGACCATCAATCAACTCTTACTCCCAAAAAACTAAAACTAATCTATACCGTTGATCTACTTCCACTTCCCAACCGTTGATCAAATCTTACTCCCAAACAACCAAAACTAATCTAGATCGGTGATCTACTTCCACTTCTAAATCATCAAAAATGAATCTTGGTCATTCATCTATTCAACCTTTCAAATGGATGAAACCTTATGGATTTTTAAATTTATCAAAATGAATTTGGGTCATCAATTACGAGATCAAACATAATCTCGATCTTTAATTCACCAAACTTCCTATAACTCTATAGCGGCCATTAAAACATGAAATTCAACCATTCCAAGTCGAATTCAGCCTCGCAACATTGCAAATTGGCTCCATTGAACCTCTTAAACAATTCTAAGTCTTTTAAACTTGAATTTTTCTCACGAATTTAGATATTTTTCTATGATTTTCCTTTGTTTTTCCAATTCCCACAGACCGAAGTATACAATAATGAATTTTGCTCGATTCGTAGTCATATTGTCCCATATAAGGTTGGTGTTTGAACCTGAGGGCTCTGATACCATAATGTAACGTCCCCAATCCCAGTTGAGGAATATTACGGTGAAAAATACCCATAAATTAAAATTTATGCTAACTAATTAAACTCATGTAGCTTCCAACTACGAATTACAACTAGATTTAGTTGTTGTTTGTTACCATTAATTAAATGCATATACAACATTCTAAAATAGACATGAAATGAAACTAATAGCTCATTTCAACAACATATAAATCATTATCAATTATAGAGTTAATGCATAGAAAATAAATTCAGAATACAAACAGAAGAAAACATAGACTTGTTGTTCCAAATCTCAAACACAAGTCACCCCCGAGTTAGGGCTAGTAATGCACAAAAGAGGGTGGTCTCTCATTGTCCACTCACAACTCATAAATCCCACAACCCACTAATATTCTCCTTCAGTATCTTGATTTTCCACCATCTCTTTTCCTCTCGATCTACCCAACCCAAGGAATGTACCTCTTCACTGATCTCAGTCCCTCGGGCATTGAAGCATGTCTTCATTGACTACTTTTCTAGGGTCAATGTAGTCTCTTATGATGCTCTATTGAATATGCACTACACTAATACATTTATCACCAAAATTACATGTCATGCTTATGATTCCTATAATATTGTTGAAATTGGAGTCATAAAGTTGTCCATCACTATAGGTCCTATCACATTAGTCAAACAAGGTACCCATAAGAGTGTATTTTCCTTCCTCACCTTCCTACCTCAGGTGAGCCATCCTTCCTCACCTGAGGTAACTGGGAATATCTCAGCTGAGAAACTCAAGGGAACTCACTAATAGGAAAAATACCAGCCAACAAAGACAAACACTTTCTATTTTAGTGAAACTCACACAGAAGTTCACTCTTCATGATTGAAAAAATGGTTCTTTAATCTTCTACTCCAAACGTTCATTTCAATAGCATATAAATCATTATCAATTAAAGAGTTAATGCATAGAAAATAAACTCAGAATACAAACAGAAGCAACCATAGACTTGTTGTTCCAAATCTCAACAGTAAGTCACCCCTGAGTTAGGGCTAGTAATGCACAAAAGAGGGTGGTCTCTCACTGTCCACTCACAACTCATAAATCCCACAACCCACTGATATTCTCCTTCAGTATCTTGATTTTCCACCATATCTTTTCCTCTCGATCTGCCCAACCCAAGGAATGTACCTCTTCACTGATATCAGTCCCTCAGGCATCCCATTCGTTTATTAGGGCCTCTCTGGCACAAGTAAATGGGAATATCTCAGCTGAGAAACTCAAGGGAACTCATTGACAGGAAAACTACCAACCAACAACAACAAACACTTGTTATTTTAGTGCAACTCACACAGGAGTTCACTATTCATGCTTGAAAACTTGTCTCTTCAATTTTCTACTCCAAACACTCCAAAAATGCTCCAACATGCTCTAAAATTCTCCCTCCATTATGTTTCGGCTCCAAGTTATCTTTCTTGCTCTCTACTTGTTTCTCATGCAAAAACACTAATGTGTAAAAATTGTTGTAGCTTCCCATACAAATTTCTTCTCTTTGGCTTACTTGCTTAACTCACACACTTCCCCAAGTTAATGGCACAAGTAAATGGGAATATCTCAGCTGAGAAACTCAAGGGAACTCATTGACAGGAAAACTACCAACCAACAACAACAAACACTTGTTATTTTAGTGCAACTCACACAGGAGTTCACTATTCATGCTTGAAAACTTGTCTCTTCAATTTTCTACTCCAAACACTCCAAAAATGCTCCAACATGCTCTAAAATTCTCCCTCCATTATGTTTCGGCTCCAAGTTATCTTTCTTGCTCTCTACTTGTTTCTCATGCAAAAACACTAATGTGTAAAAATTGTTGTAGCTTCCCATACAAATTTCTTCTCTTTGGCTTACTTGCTTAACTCACACACTTCCCCAAGTTAATTGTACTTAGCCCCCATGTTCCCAATAACTATGGGATGTGACCACTCACACCCACCCTCTCATATGTATTCAATGATTGCTTTGGGAACACCCAATCATAAACTAGAGTTTAATACATAGCCATAATAAAATTCAGGAATGTGGGTGAATTAATAGACATGACTAATTGCCCCTTGGACCCCTCTTGGTCATTCTGTTAGACCCTCCCCTCTCTTCTGGATTAATTCAGCCCCCATCTCTGTCCATGTCCTCTTAGCATCTGACATCACATTTTATTATTAAAACATAGAAATACAATTCGCATATACATCGTTTTGGCCATAGCCACACATTATATCTACATTAAGAATAATTACACACCTAACCCATAGACCTAACCCACACATCACTTAATGGTTAAGAACATGTGTTTCCTCCTAATAGGTCACAAGTTCAAATCCAAAGGGGGGTAGGGTATGTATACCTTCATAGACTTTAGCAGTCAAATCATTGCATGGAGGGGGTCCCTTGTCCCACAAACAAGGGGGTCTCAAACACCAATTTGGTGTCTAGCTTTGTCGTGACCTTAAAATTAGATTATTATTGTTACCAAATTCACACATTTAACATATAGTGCTAACCCACAAACAGAATCCGTAAATAAGCTAAAGACGACTCAAAATGCATGAGACCAAAATCATGGGTAATGATAATAGTAGAGTGAGGGAGGATACCATGACATTAACCTAAGGACTTGCACCATAGTGTTAATATCTACATTGGTAGACATATTGTTGCAGGTAATGCCTCATAACCCATTTTCATCTCACAATTGTTATGTACGGAGTGGGATTCGTCATAACACATAAAGACACAATTTAGAAAAGGAGTATTCATGTGTAACAAAATCCCAACATATATCGATGTCATTGCATTGTAGTTAGTGTTTATAATGGTTAAGAACATGTGTTTCCTCCTTGGAGGTCACAAGTTCAAATCTAGAGGGGGGTAGGGCATGTACACCTCTATAGACTTTAACATTCAAATCGTTACGTGGAGGGGATTCTGTATCCCACAAGCAAAGGAGTCTCATACACCAATTGGTGTCTGGTTTGGTCGTGACCTTAAAAACAGATTGGTGTTGTTGTTGTTGTTGTTGTTGCATGCACAAATCAAATACAACCCAAAATCCATGCCACTAAAACATGACATCGTTAATATTGGATTAAGGGATATGTTATCACCTCAACTCACAAAATTGCACACAAGGGATTTGGTGGTTTATGTGGCTTATTTTAGTGCCTTAGGTGGCATAGGTTCATAGAAGCAATAGTTAATGTGTACATGGGGCATATATGATATGGGTTAGACATTGCTAGTAGGTTTTGGGATAGGTTTTTTGGGTTTTATGGCTTAAAATAGGGATTAGGGGTTAGGCATTAGTGGGTAAATACATCATCCAAATGAAAATGATAATGCATGGCCAAGGATGAAAAGTCATGGAACTTGCATCTAGCCCATGCACCTAAGCCACACATGTCACCATGTGCCTAACACTAACATGTAACCCGCATATCTAATCCATACCTATGTAATATAACCTAAATGTATATTACCACCCTAATAAACACCATAATGTCATAAATGATTATATGAAAACAAATAGTAATTAAGTATGATCAGTCATACCTATTCTCAAAAGGCGTGACTTATCCATATGCTTGTGTACACATTGATGTATTCAAAACATCCAACATCAATTAATCAATTATTATCAAATATATGTTTTATGTGCTTTGTGTGTGATTGGAGTATGAACTATTAGGTCCGTACCAACTAGTATGAGATCCATCATCCTATAGAACTTGTTTTTTTTGCATTATCATGTGACGGTTACAACACAAGCACCAAGCTATCATCAAGTTACGATTACATATCTAGAGACTGCTCTAAATACAATTCATCCAAAAAGAGAGATGGCACCAATGACTAGAATAGAATTAACTAAAGAAAAAAAATGAAAGATGATATGGATACTCATTATACATCATTGAGACGAATACAATCATAGCATGCTAGAAAAAAAGTTATAACTCTAATGGAAATGGTACAAGAGAATTCCTCAATGGAAAATTCCATGTGTACAAGCCTTCGAAGAACAAACTATACTTCCACCAGTTACTTAGTAGGAAAATCTACAATGTTTATGAATAAAATAAAAAAATGAAGACCCATATTTAATGGACAATTGTCGAGAAGGTATCATATAGGTAAATAAAATGGAACATTGCTTTCAAATATACCAGATTCAATAGGAATAATAAAACATTAGAGAATCATTAATGTATATAGATAATCCTTCCTATGATTAGTTTTTATACTAGTGGAGTTCAAGGCACATTATTACCATGGGATGCCTTGAGAAAAAAAAAATTGAGAAGATTCGAAGATATAGATGGCAAGTAGATATTTAAAAAAAACTCATTTTTGTTAGTGATAAATAGGGATTATTAAGGAATACAATAGTTTGACATACTTCTAACTTGTGTATCAATGTTATTAGAAAGATAAATATTACAAAATTATTTGTTAAGAATACAAGAAAGTATAAGAGTTCAAACTAAATTAATGGACCTCAAAGATGTGGAAGAAGTAAGATGCAAGACTATAATGATTGAAAGTAAAATCAAGGGGTGGTGATAAGTTTTGTTCTTTGAAAATTATATAAGGCCACTTTCCCCACCTTAGCGTAATATCACAATTGAAAAAATAATCCATAGGAAAAAGAAGTGTTATAAGTGCAAAGAAAATTAGACCTGGGATCATAAATGTGAAGAAAAAAACTATATTATTTCAATATTAAGGATGGTAAATAAGTAGAAACTAATTTCATGGACTTAGAAAATGAAGAAACAAAAGTGTGTAAGTGAAGAATCCAACCTAGAAATGTCTCTGGTAGTCGTGACAACAATGTCTCGAAGTAGAACCTTGAGCTCACAAGCACAGGAAAAAATCAAACCCAAAATATCATTAGAAACTCTAATAAGGAAATTACAACCGAGAACGATGAAATTAACGAGGAAAGTGAAAAATAGTAATGCTACCATATTGGTAGACTCTAGCAGTATGCATAATTTCATTGACATCAATATCACAAAAAAAATAAGTCTCTTCTTTTATTCCACAAAATACCTCTCAAGCATGGTAACAAATGGCTAGGAGATTAAATGAATAGAGATATTCTATAAGGTTCTTTTACAAATATAGAATTTTGAATTAAAAATAGGATTCTATGTTCCTCCTCTAAGTGGTATGGATGTATTTTTAGGTGTCAAATTGATGATGAATTTAGACACATATACCACTAATCTCTGAGATAAATTCATGAATTTTAGATGGCACAAAGAGACCTGTTGATGTTCAAATTGGTCAAGATATAAACAACAACCTCACGAGGATCAAACCCCCCTACATATTTATAGAGGTGGTACTCCTATTTTATAATCTGAAAGATGTAGCTTGATGTTCTTGGATTGGGTTGTCAAATGTAAGAATGCTAAACAACAAACCCCAAATATTTATTGCTTTAGTTTGTATATGAAATGTTTCTTGATAACCAGATTGCTCCTTAAGTGCAACATTTGCTTCGAAATGGACCAAGTAGCTTCTTGACAATAAAAAGATAAATAAAGGCTTCAATATCACAGTAAATGCATGCTTAGCTTCATCATAACATCCTTCTAAAACACATGAAAGTTGAAGATGCATCCATATTTTCTCACAAGAAAAAGAGTGGAATGGTGTTGATCACTTCAAAGAACTTTAAATGAGTATTGCATTCAAAACTGAAAACAATTTGATGGGCATACTCGAAAAATATCATACTCAGAAATCCCAAAGTCTAAGAAATCATTAAAGTTACGCCCCAAAATATTTCTTTGTGGATTTTTAAAATATATTCACATTACAAATCATTTCACTAAACAAATTGACTAATGCTCAGAAATAAAGCTTGTCAAATGTAAGGACTAAACCTCCATGAATCATTTAGACAATCTTGGATTACATTTATCAATCACATGTATGGTTGTAAAATGCTCCATGATCTTTTAGAAAGTGATGTGGAATAATATAATAAAAACACTCAAAATCTCAGCCTTATGCTCAGTTCAAAAATATAAACATAAAGCTTTGAGAGAAATTGTGTAGAAGAAGAAGAAGCAAGAAAAAATGGAGATTTATGTTTGTTGATTAGAGAGTTGGTTGCATAGTGATGATCGAACAATGTTATTTTGATGATTTGAACCTCTAATGATCTGACCTACTAACCCTAATTTGAACCTTCCTTTGATGGTGCTCTCTTTCTTTTAAATCTGCTCCCAATGCTTCTTTGAAGTAGTTAGGGTTTCTATTCTTCTAGAAGTTTCCACGTGCTTCTTATTTTTGGAATTAATGTTTTATTAAATGATTATTTATGCATTTATGTCATTGGAATTTTTTCCTCCAAGTGGGACCCACTTAATCCTTTTATAAAAGTTTATTTAATAAACCTTTTTTTTCCAAAATTGAAGTTGACTGCTTAAAAAAAATGGATAGACTTTTACTTTTTGGAGCATGATAAGTGATTTCTCAGCCATGGAAGCCATTATATAAGTAATCTTCATCATTCCATATTTCCAACAAGTTCTCTTGAGCGAAATTTGGAGTTTTGTATCTCAACTTATAGCCTCGGGAAGTCGAGGTTCCAAACAGATTTCCCAGCAAGTCATGAAAAAGAGTTGACTGATATTTTAATTTCTAGAAAAATTATGGCCAAATTCAGCCATTGATACCTATCCCATTGTTTTCCTTATCAAATTAATTTTCCAACAAGGTATGGCTTGCCTCAAATGGACATCTGGATCATGAGTTATGAGCTCTGGAAGATCGTTGCTTAGTAGTCATCGATCTAGTTCGTGGATCAATCTCATCCCTTGATTTAACTCCGTCCTTTTCAGTCCCACATGCATTGTGGTAGTGGAGAATTTAGTGTTTATAATGCAAATGATTTACATATCATTCATGTGAAGTAAATGATCTTATGGAGTTCTTAACTTAGCTCTCGTGCCTTAAAAAACTTAATGACTTAGTAAAATTTTGGTCACCCTGTCATCGCCCAATCACTACCCAGTCAACCTATGAATGTCTGACATGTCACATACACTCACCACCCAGTCACCTGCCATGTATCACTTGGATGTGTTCCTGGAAATAAATGAAAATAACTTAGGATAAGATAAATAATATTAAAATACATGAAGTGTTCGCGGGGTTACATGAAATTAGAGGTAGGTATTAAATCTTGGTAAAAGACATGTCGCAGGGTTATGAACAATCATAAATGAAGTGTTCGTCGGGTTACGTTAAATCGAAGGTAGGTAGTAAATCTTTGCAAAAGACACATACCCGCGGTAAGTCTTAGTAAAATAGGAGTTGTGAAAATATCTAAGTATAAAGGAGCACATGAAGTGTTCGTTGGGTTGCGTGAAATCAGAGGTAGGTAGTAAATCTTGGTAAAAGACACAGACCCGTGGTAAGTCTTAGTAAAATAGGATTTTTGAAAATATCTAAGTATAAAGGGGCACATGAAGTGTTCATCGGGTTGCGTGAAATCGAAGGTAGGTAGTAAATCTTGGTAAAAGACGCGGACCCGCGATAAGTCTTAGTAAAATAGGAGTTGTGAAAATATCTAAGTGTAAAGGGGTTCCGGGGTTATGAAAAATCATACATGAAGTGTTTGCAGGGTTACATGAAATCAGAGGTAGGTAGTAAATCTTGGTAAAAGACGTATACCTGTCGTAAGTCTTACTAAAATAGAAGATGTAAAAATATCTAAGTATAAAGGGATTACGGGGCTATGAACAATCATACATGAAGTGTTCTCGGGGTTACGTGAAATCATAGGTAGGTAGTAAATCTTGGTAAAAGACGTAGACCCACAGAAAGTCTTAGTAAAATAAGAGTTGTGAAAATATCTAAGGGGTCATGGGGTTATGAACAATCATACATGAAGTGGTCATGGGGTTATGTTAAGTCTTAGTAAAATAGGAGTTTTGAAAATATCTAAGTATAAAGGGGTCATGGGGTTATGAACAATCATACATGAAGTGCTCGTGGGGTTACATCAAATCAAAGGTAGGTAGTAAATCTTGGTAAAAGACACAGACCCGCTGTAAGTCTTAGTAAAATAGGAGTTGTGAAAATATCTATGTATAAAGGGGTCACGGTGTTATGAACAATCATACATGAAGTGTTTGCGGGGTTACGTGAAATTGGAGGTAGGTAGTAACTCTTGGTAAAAGACGCGGACCCGTGGTGAGTCTTAGTAAAATACGAGGTGTGAAAATATCTAAGTATAAAGGGGCCATGGGGTTATGAACAATCGGAATGGAGGAATGGTTGGGTTGTGGTAGGAGTTATAAAAATCACCACAGACCCGCAGTAAGGCATAAGAAGATGAGGTAAGACTTAGTAAAAAGAGTTGTAAAAAATGGGTTGTGGTAAGAGTTATAAAAATCACCACAAACCTACAGTAAGTCTTAAGAACATGAGGTAATGCTTAGTAAAAAGAGTTGTAAAAAATTCTAAGTGTTGAGTGAAGTGAATCGGGAGGATCAAGATCAGGAGGAGGGGTATAGTTTATGGAAGCGTCATAAGAAAATAGTTATAAAAAATTCTAAGTGTTGAGTGAAGTGGATTAGGAGAATCGAGATCAAGAGGAGGGGTATAGTATATGAAAGAGTCATAAGAATCAGTGATTCATGGACCCGTGATAACTCATAAGAAATTTGACCCAAGTTTTGGGAGAAATTATGTGAAATATGGAAATGAAAAAGGAAAATAAGAAAAGAAAAAGGGAAATGAGAAAGGGAAATAGAAAAAGAAAATGGAAAATGAAATAATAGAAATGGAAAATGAAAATAAAAGAAAATGGAAATATGAACGTAGAAATGGTTAAGTATGGAAAATGAGAGTAAGGAATGAAAGAGAGAAAAATGGCTAAGTATGAGAAGAGAAGTGAAGGGAATATTAGATTAATGAGAAAAATGGCTAAGGGAATATGAGAGTAATGAGAAAAATGGCTAAGTATGGAAAGTAGAGTGGATGAGAGAAATGACTAAGTATGAGATGAGAAGAGAAAGGATAAGAAGGGAACTTGTAAAAATGGTTAAGTATGGAGAATGAGAGTAATGGGAGTATGGAATGAGAGTAATGAGAGTAATAAGCTATGTAAGAAAGGACTAAGAGTTTCACATGGAAGAAGAGAGGCACAACACTTAAAAAAAATCCTCATTAATTCTTCAAAGTTCTTCTTGCAATCTCTTTGTCGGGTGGTTGGACAAAACTATGAGTATCTCAGGCATATGAACTCGGATTTTGATTACGTAAAATGCATGATTAATATGGGACTGAGGGCTACACCATGCACTTATGAGCATGCACAAATTCTTCATTATGATATCATTTTATTTTATTATTCTTCCAAAGAGGGAAAATCTAGGTGATCAAATTTTTTGATCAACAAGACCTACACCTTGAATGGACCAGATAACCCATATAATGAGTTGAGAAACTAAAAATTAATAGAATAATCAAATTGCAAAAACCTACAACTATAACAACCCAACACCATCAACAAAAGGAAGAAGAGAAGGCCACAATTATTATAATGTTGTTAGAAAAAGATGACATAATTTCTCTCTTATGAGAGCACAACCATATTCTATTATTTAAAGTCGAGAAGTTGAAAAGGGAATAAGGAGCCTAACCGAAGTTTGAAGCGCCAAAAACTAATAAATCAATAATCATGGAACTAGATTTTAGAAAGATCAAGTTGTCACAGTTGAAGAAATCAAAGAACAACTTGTATAGAAATCCAAACATCCAAGTCCTTATTCAACAATAAAAGAAAGGGATCATCACAATTATCCTTATTACCACCCAAATTATATTGAGACAAGAAGTAGTCATCTCAACCCATGCTTATGCTTTGAGAACAAACCATTTTATTTTATTTTATTTTTTTTC
>ML809043.1:26635-46073 GCA_009831015.1 Picea engelmannii
TGACTCATTCGATCATCCAGAGCACAAGTTTGGAGCTGCAGTTGGAGAAGAAGGAAGAGAGAGAGGCACATTACTTGGGAGAGGACTTTCTATAGTGTTTGGTTTATTCTCTTGGCATTGTATTGGCTATCTATATTAAGGAAGTTTTTGTTGGGTTTTCTCCCCCCATGAGGATTTCCCAGGATAAATGATGTGTCTCTTGTGATTGTGTTTCTCTCAGTGATCCTATATATGCTATGGTTATCTAGTAAATTGAAAAGAAACCTAATAATAGCTTAAACTCTAACAGAGATACCTCTTGAGGCACCTCTGGAGCTGATTTCCCTTCTTGAACTTGATTTCCAAAAAAAAATACTATCTTGGAGGACTAAGTACTCACTTAATTTAGTCTCCTGGAGCAGTAAAATTTGAGGAGAGTAGGAGGAGATCAAATATCAAACTGATTCTTTTTTTTCTTTACTCCCCAACCCCCTAGAGTTCCAGGAGACTAGCTTCATCACTTACTTTGGGATTTTTCCGCCCCCCCCCCCTTAGAGGGTGTTGTGTTTCTAGTGCCTCTTGATCCTTTAGGGTCTTTACTGAATGAAGTGTCCAAAGTGGATTGGAGCCCCAATTCCTTCTCTCTATCTGCAATTTCTTCCCATTTTCTTCGGCCTGGTTTTCTTCTTGGATTTTTGACCAAAGTAACTATGCTAGTGTCCCTCCCAGTCTGCCATCTGATTCACCTTGAGATTATTCTTCTAAAATAACTAGGATGCTAGATTTTGGTTTTGCACTCAAACCAAACGATGGGAAGTTTCCCTTTCCAGGAGAGGGAATAACCTGGAAACTTGAGGGGAATTGAGGATATTTACCTGGGAGGGATGTCACCACTTCTTTGTTTGGGGTCTAGTGGACTTCCTTGCCTCCATCATCAGCATTAAAGAGAGCAACATATTGATTATTAATATCTTGGGGGGGTTTTCAATTATTGACTTGGGGGGAACTAGAATATGGGCCTGCTGCAGTACCAACAGAAGCTTCATGAGGAGGGGGTTGTGGTTGTTTACCCAGACCTCGATGACGTTTCTAGATTTTCCATTATACTTGGTCTTCTAGGGCGTGGGATGTTGGGGGGCTTTAGGACAACTTTTGGATAAATGTATGTATTCGTGGAAACTCTGACATTTGAAGGGGAGTTGTTCATAATCTACCTATTGAACGTAAGACCAGTCATCCAGTGTTAGATGGATGGCCTCGGGTAAAACCTTTTCTAGGTCCACTTCGATGAAGATCTGAGAACAGGCATACATTCCATCTTGTGGCTCAGCGTGATTGACATATCATCCCAAGGTATTTCCTATGCTCCTGATTGTTTCATTGTTCCAAAAATGGAACGAAAGAAAGGGGAGATGAACCCAAACCAGAACTGGAGAGGGATTTCATTTTCTACACAGAAGTCTGGGGACCATTTGTTGAGGTACAAACCCCTCGCTCCCATGAAATAGGGGCCACTCCTGAATATAAGATCTCTGTCTACTTTAATTTCAAAGAGGAAAAGGAAAAACCCCTTATCATAGAATGAGGAGGAGACTCCTCCTTGGATGAGCGAGCTCCAGTTTTTGTCCACCATGCAAAAACCAAACGTGGAGAAGGAAAAATGCCCATAAATTGTCCCGCGAGGCCCCGATCTGTAATCTTGAGAGTGAGAGGGCAGGAAAAGTTTTCATGCAAGGGTACCTTAGGGATTCCTTCAAGCCTTTTCATGAATTTCATTGGGGGATCCTTCGTTGTTTTCGGGGAAGAAGCAACCAACGCCCTAAAAGAATCAATGTCTGGCGGCAATGGAGGAGGAAGCGGCGGGGGAATCCCCCAGAGAAGCAGCAGCCGAAGCCATTAGGGCCGAGCAAAGAGACATCTAGGGTTTATGCAACAGTTGTCCAACCAAATCATATGTTTAAAGTAGTAGAAGGAAAAACTAATAAAGTTCTCTAAAAATGGGATATCTAACATGGATGATTCATCGTTTCTTTTTGCATGCAAAATTTCTTTTTCTTTAGTTTTTCTAATTTCACCATTATTTCTTCTCTTCATATATAAGAGTTTTGTAATTATATTGGTAAGATTTGAGATGTTAATTTGATTTAGGAAAGTGAATTTATTCCTCTGTGCTATCAATTTATGTCATTATGTCAGTGAGGAGACTTTTAGTGCATATATGTCATGGGATTATGTAACTTACCCGTGTGGCCCATTTTATCTTAGATTTGTAGGAATACTAAGGACTTTGGTAACTCCCCCTATACTATTTTATACTTTTATGAGTATTTTCTTGAGATTGTTTAAGGTTTCATTTGCAGAAGAAATCCATGACTATGCTTAGTTGTCTTCTTGATGTTATTTTTTTGTAGTCTTAAATGAACATTGTGGAAGATTTATGTGGGAATTCTCCATGCTATTTTCTACTTTTCAACTTATATTCTACTTCTCTAATTATATTGATGAAAATGAAAATCTCAACAACACTATCCTTACTAATATTTATTGTTAAATATATTTTTACATATGATTTGAGCTTTTTGTTTCATCTACTATACTCAATTAGTTTTCTGTCTAAATTTGTATCCATGAGAATTAGTTTTCACCGCTCGCTCATAACTACAAATCTATCTTCCTCAACTCTTCTTCATCCACTTAGTAGTTTGTTTGTCATAAGAATGAGATAAAGTCACCAATTAATTTTATGGCTGGTTTTTATGAAGTTCTACACTTAATGGTTTCTTGATGCACCTCAATACAAAATTCAAATCTTCCCTATGCTTGTTTTAGTTTTTGAGCCTACAATGATGGTATTCTTTTAAAATTTGGGATATGTGTCTAATTGAATATCCAATTTAGAGAGTTATCCCACTCTTATCTGAGGGCCCACTCTAAATCTAAAGTGGAGAAGATAACCTTCCTCTAGAGATTCCCTGAACCTTTGATCTTAGTTTGACCTTTTCCTCAATTTGCTAGGAGCAATTTCAAGGGACAATATATTTGTTGGCGTTGTTGTTTAGGATCCTTCTCCTCGAGATACAATTATTTTGTGACTTGTTGGTTATTTCTCTCCTCTACCATATGAGTTATTGACCCAGGGTTCATGTCTTTCGGGTTTCCAACAAAGCCTCTAAAACTATCGGCCCTCCTGGTAGACCAGAAGGCAAAACAATACACAAAGTGCACTGCGCAGTCTCACCCGAGATAGATTTAAATGGGTGGCTGTAAGACTCAGGTGTTTACAACCTAGGATTGAGTATGAGGCAGGGTTTTATTATTAAGATCCATATACTATGAATCATGATTTGAATCTACCATTACTCATGGGTGTGAATCTATATTTCACAGTTTATTCCCCGAACATCACAAGCGTATTCCATAACAATGTATTAACTCATTCATTAAGCATAACAATTAACTGCTGAAAGCAAACAAAAATATACATGCATTCATCACATTACATAGATATTACCGTGGTTCACCCCCTCATGTGCTATGTCCACAAAGATTTGGCACTTGGATCTTTTATTATGGTAGTTCTGCATCTCTGGTGCCGCGTTCTTACAATTCCCTCAGATGGGTAAGATATGTATGTGGCGATCTAGATTGCACCAAGCTCCACAGCCTACGATATAATCCTCAGATCTTCCTTCTCTCCTCTCTTCTTAGCTCAACAACTTACGAAAATGGTTCATAACAGTATTACATAATGCACCAACTCGTACATATTATGATAGGTTATTACAAAAGTCGAACTAATACCAAAAGTGAACCAACTTCTATATGGTACCTACGTATATCTATTTATATATATTAGGCTCTTCATCCATTTACAATGTATTACCAAAACCATAACCCTACCGATGTTATGTCTTCCTCCCATGCGCGCATGTTGTTCTTCCTCCAGCTGTCGCTTTCCTTGTGCACACTTTCTTTCATGCGTGCGTGTTGTGTTACCTTCCAGTTGTTACTTTCGTTTCTTCATGCCTTATTTTCCATGATCATCCTTCTTTCCACTTCGGCCTGGTGCCAATAGCCCCCCAACACTGACATGTGAATCATCCTGAGTCACCTAATCCTTCTGAGCTTCTTCAATCTCCTTGGTGATCTTCTGAACTTTTCCTTGACATCTGTTGCTTTTGTTAGTGCCTACACAGTATCCTTGATGGTGTCTACTACATGAACTACCACTTCATCGGTCAAAAATATTTCACATTCGACCTGGGTCTGTGATATCTGTGTTTTATCTTCTTTTGCCCGTGTGAGTATTTCTGCTACCCGTTCCTGTAGTGGCTCTATTTGAGCCTGATGCTCCTGTTTCTATGTTTGCGTAGTGATAAGTTCTGCCTGCATCTTCTTCATCTCCTGCATCCCTTTGACTCGTTTTGGGATTGGTATGGTCTTTTGCCTTTGTTTGAGTTCTTGGATCATTGCATTGATCCTTTCCTCTTCCTTGTCCCAACGTTGGACCTCTGGGTCCTCCTCCAACCTTGTCCAAAGTTGCATTTCTTTATCGAGCAATTCATCTACTGTGCTAACCTGTTGTTCCATCTCCTGCAGCTGCATTGTTGCTTCCTGCTTCCTTTTCTCCTTCACTGCTAATGGAGTGGTTGGTGTGAGTTGTTGGCAGAGATTCTCGATATCCTTCTGATACTGATAAATTTCTTGCGCAATCTGGTCAATCTTTCCTACTACTAGGAGTTCATTTCCTTGCGCGGTGCTTGGGAGTTTCTCAAAAGTTCCTCCCACTCTTCATTCCAGTTCATTCCTGCATTCTTTTTCCTCCTGAGTTTCGAGCTTGGCCTGATCACAAACTTTTTCCAGTGCCTCCCACTTCTTTGTTGCTTTTTGTAGATCGACTAAGTTTTTATGTGCACGAGATTGTACCTCATGGTCAACGCTAACTTGCAATTTATGTAGTGCCCTTGATGGAATTTGTGTCAAGACCAATTGGATGTGGTCCAAATCATTCAAGGGTCTCTGCCCCATGATTTCATCCATGCGCAACATGCTAGGCTTGATGTAGATCATTGCATTTGCATGTGGCATGGAGTGGACTGGGTCTCATTCTTCTACCTCCACTCTTTATTTGGTCTGTATTGTTGGTGGCTCTATACCTCTATTGTTGCTTGTTGTCTGTGCTTACCCAAATTTCTTGAGGAACTATCCCATTTTTATCAGCTCGTTTTGCAGTTTATCCCTATGATGTGCTGCATGATAAAAATCTTTTGCTAGGCAATCTTGGACCATTCTAGCGATCATTTCCCCATCGTCCTCCATGATTGTATAGTCTGGTGATTATCGTTGTGCCTTTTATTTCTTGCACGTGCCTCCTACCTGTGCGGCTGGTCTCTTATTTCCCCCTGGTTCCTCTATGATGGGGTTTGGGGCGGTCTCCTGCGCTCCCTTAGCTTGTTTCAGTTGTCTGTTGGTTGGTTGTGTAGTCTCTTTATGGCCCTTTTGGGTTCCTGTCTTGTTCGACCCTTCTTTTTCCTGAATCGGCTTGCATTGGCCTATTCTTGGTTTCTTGGGCACTTGGATTTTCGGAGGCTACGTTTCCACCTGTTCTGCCTCTCCTTTTGCTATTGTTTCTGGTACTTCCTAGGTAATGGCTGGGATCCTCCATTCATAAGGTCATTCATTGATGACCATGTCGATATCACCCTATATGATGCAGTAGCACATCTGTAGCCACTGTTTATCTAGATCCTTCCTTGGTTGTATTCACATTGTTTGGCGTGTGGCCCGGATGTTGGCGATGTCTGCATATTGCGCAATAGCCTCTGGTGTTATTCTCCATGATCAGATGATAGCTTCCTATATATCCCATAGGTATGCTTCGAATATGATTACGTTCTCCCTCTTATTCCTAGCCTGGGGCCCGGATCTCAGTAATAGGTATCTTTCTCCCGTTGGTTGTGGTCTGGTACAAAAACTTACATACCCTGGTTCTCTCCATCCCATGAAGGATATTAGGGTAATCAACCACGAGTAATGGAGCTCTGTGCCTAGATCCTGCGCATCCTTGCAGTCCTCTTGAAATAAGTTCATTATATATGGCACCCAGATCATAGAGGTGCCTTTTGCGCATTGAGTTGCAACTGCAATGACTCCTGCTAGTACTTCATCTTTGCAACATTTTCTGAGCAATTTGCATGCTAAGATCTTTACGCCCAATTGTGTAGTTGTGTTGTTGATTCGTTTGATAATGATTCCCCTCATTCCCTTAGCGGTGCCATATTTCTTGTTCATTTCTTCTGCCAATGCTTTCTCCTTGGATTTTTCGTCCATAATCAACGCGGGATCCATAACCCGGGTTGGTAACCCTGTGATTTCTGCGATAAGGTCAAAATTTATGGGGACGGGTTTGTCCAGCCATATGTCCCCTCCATGTGTGACTGCTAACAACTTCTTGACACATTTTGTCGCGTATTGGCCTCTGCCAAAATGTGATAGCTTCAACAAACCTAAGATTCATGTTCTGTCCAACCCAGCTGCCCACTGGTGTGGTTGGTTGATCATTTCTCTAATTCAGGTTACGCCTATGGTCTGCATAAAGACCCTATGCGCAAGTTCCAGGAACTTGGTTTCGTCTGATACTTCATGGTTTGAATATTTGAGCTTCCCGACGTGACCCAGTAGTTCTGGTTGTACTTGTACTCCAGTTGGTATTCATGGTAGAACAATTTCTATTGCAAGTTTCTTGTGGGGTGAGCTCGGTATCTGAACTCTGTCTTCCTACTGCGGTGTCTGGTTCAAAGTTCTAGCAACTTCCGGTTGTTCCCCCATTAGCCATTCTGGCCAAGCCAAGGTGTTTGCAATGATCTCCTCTGCTAGTTGACCTGAGATGGTCGTTTGCAACTCATCTGGTTGCATTGGTGCTTCCAGATTTTGTGTCATTCCGTTAACTTCCAGGGATGCTTTGGTGCTTTCTGGATGCACTTCCTGTTGGGTTTCCACTTCCTCATTCTAAGGTGCCTGTGCCACTGTTGGCATATACAATTTCATGGTACCTGCTTTTGGTTGTTGAATCTCTTCCAGTATCGGTGTAGAGTTCACCAGTATCATCTCTAGGGATGGTATTTTGTCGATGTCGATGATCTCCGGATGTTGTTGTTCGTTCTCTTTCAGCGGTGCTCGTGACCTAGTTTGAACCCTGGTCGGTCTGGCTGTCTGGATTGATTCTGTTGGCTTCGGTGGTGACATCGTGGTGTCTGTCGAATGTTTTCTATGTTTGAATAACTTTGGTGAGATCTGTGGTCTCGATCTATTTATTCTAGCTGCTATTAGTCTCTCTCTATTTTCCTTTTACGAATAGACTAGTTGCTCTTGTGCTCACGTGTTGTATGGGCTTATCACGAAGCTTGTCGAGAACGCTTCCTCCATTATGCATTTATTGCATCATAACTGTGGGTTCAATGCATCTGCGGCGGTTTCATACTTTCCATTACGCTTGCTTTGTTGTCTCCCATTGGCGTGTTTAATGTGATGTCCCATTGGTCCTTGTCGTGCTTTAATGCTGCTTAGTGTTGTCCTGTCATACTGCTTTTGCTGAATTTTTGTTTTCCGCTTGTTTTCCCTTTGTATGTAACCGTTGTTCATTCCTTTGACAAATTTGTGTTTCGAACGTCCTTTGGCCTTTCTATCTCTGGTGTGATGCATGCTTTTTAATCGTGTTTCCTTTTTGTTCTCTTTTTTATTTTAACAATTTTTTTTTCTACTGTGCAGTGGGTGGTCGACTGTCCTTGTACAACTTCAGTTGGCTCCTGTTGATCATTCCTCTAAGTTCTGGGCCTGCTAAATCTCATAATTGTACATCTCCTCCATCTGTGACAGATTTTAACTCATATGGTCCTAGCCAATGCATTCTAAGCTTCCTCGGGTGCTGAAACGACTTGTTGTCGTAGAGCAGTACTAGATCTCCTTCCTTGAATGTTTTCTTCTTGGTATGTCGATCATGCCAAGATTTGTCTCTTGATTTCTGCACTTGTTGATGGAATCCTACTAGGATTCAGTCTTCCTCCATTGACAATAATTGATTCATTCTTTCCTATACTGCGCCTCATTCTATCATTTGTGTGATAGTTGCTACGCGTAAGTTGGGTACTAAAAATTCTAATGGCACTACTGCTTCTTGGCCATAGACTAGTTTTAATGGTGTGTGCCCTGTCAACTTTTTGCATGTTGTCCTATACGCCCATAATACTGCTGGTAATTTGAGGTCCCATTCATCTTTGTTGACATTACAGATCTTTGTCAATGTGTTCTCCAGAATGTTTTTGAAGGCTTCTACTGTGCCATTCGCCTGTGGATGATACAATGTGATCTTTTGGTGATGAACTTCAAACTCTTCAGTCATCGCGCGGATGGTGCTTTTTATGAAGTGTGTGCCTTGGTCACTCATCAAAACTCTTGGGCACCCAAATCTAGTGATTACTTGTTCAAACAAAAAGTGTGCAGCTATCTCTGTGCTGCAATCTTTTACCGGTGCAACTTCTGCCCCATCTTGTTAGGTATTCTGTCACGGTGATAATGTATCTTGCCCCTGTCATTTTGGCTAGTGGGTTAATTGGTCCCATAAAGTCTATTGCCCATTTGTCAAATGCCTGTAATGTTACTTGTGGTTGTCGTGACATCTTGTCCCTTCTATTGGGTTTGCCTAACCTTTGACAGACATCGTATCTCTAGTAGTACTCCTTCAAGTCCCTGTGAATAGTTGGCCACCATAGTCCTCACGTAGTACCTTATGCGCGGTAGCTTTTCCTGCATAATGCCCTCCTACCATTCCCTCGTGGGATTCTACTAAAATTCTTATTCGTTCGTGCTCTAATACGTACCTTCGTAATATGTTGTATGTGCCCCTCTTGTATAGGTGTCCTGCGATCAGTTGATAGTTGGATGCATGGACTACTGGGTTCTTCTTCTGTGCGGTGGTATATTCTTGCGGCACAGTACCTGTGCTTAAGTAATGGATGATATATGTGAAGTAGTCATCAACAATCTTTACTAAGAATAAATGTGCATCCTGAAAGTTGTCTTCTAAATTCATAGGTTCTTCTCCATTTGTGACCCTGGACAGGTGGTCAGGTCCTGCATTCAATTTTCTTGGTTTAACTATTACTTCAAAATCAAATTCTTTAAATAGAAGTAACCATCGATAGATTCTCCCCCCCAACACTATCTTCTTGACTAGGTATTTTAGGGTTGAGAGATCTGTAAACATCTTAAAAAAATTTCCCAATAGGTAATGTATGAACTTCTGCAGTTCATAGACCATGGCTAGGCATTCTCTTTCTGTCATGTTATAATTATGTTCTAAGTCTGATAACTTTATTCTTGCAAATTCTATTGGGTGATCCAAGTCTCCTGCTCCTCGCTATGCTAAGATATCTCCTAGTGCTATCGCTGATGCATCTACCTTCACATGGAATGTCTTTTCCCAGTTTGGAAATACTAGTATTGGTGCAGTAACCATCTTTTCCTTCAGGGTATCCAGACCGTGTTGACACTCATTGTTCCATTGATACTTTGTATCCTTCCTTAACAATTTTTCCATTGGTGTTGTGATCTGCGCATACCCTTTGATGAATTTCCTATAGTATCATGTGTGCCCTAAGGTTGCTCTTAGCTGACGGACTATTTTTGGTGCTGGTAAGTTAACAATGACTGTGATCTTGGATGGATCCACTAACAAGATTTGTTTGCATACTATATGGCCCAATAGTATCCCAAACAGTGTTCCAAATATGCATTTTTTAATGTTCAGTGATATCTGGCATTGTCTACATCTCTCTAACATTAGTTGTAACACTTCCACATGGTTTTTCAACAGACTATAAACTATCCAGTCATCCAGGTATACTTCAAGAAACTGATGGATGAATTCCTTAAATGTTGCGATGACCACTCTAGAGGATATTGCGAGTGCATTCTTCAGTCCAAACGGCATGACTGTGTACTGATAATATACCCATTTCATCGCAAACGCGGTCTTGTGTCTGTCCTCCTGTGCTATCTTAATCTGATGGTAGCCTGAGAATCCATCAGTGAATGAGTAAGCTTCATGTCCCCCCACATTCTCTAACACTTCATCCATGAACAATGTAGGGAATGGGTTGTGTAGGCATGCATCGTTCAACTTCCTCAAGTCGACTCATATCCTGATCCCTCTTCCTTGTTTCTTGTCATACACTACCATCAGGATTATCCATTTTGATTCCTCAACTGGTTCGATGATGCCTTCTTCGAGCATTTCGTCGATCTCATCTTTAACTTTATGTTTATATATGGGGTTCAGTCTGTAGGGTCAATGTATAATAGGTCTCGCTTTAGTTCTAAGTGCTATCTTCATCTCTCCTAGTTCTCTGGCTATACCCTTCATCTTTGTAAATGTTGTGGGGAAAAGGTCATTATATTCGTGCAACAATTTTGTGATGCTTTCTACTGTTTGCTCATCCCAGTAGTCTCCAGTGCTGGCCATTTTGGGCTGCTCAGATGTCCCGATGTTAACTTTCTTTACCTTGATTGGCGCAGAAATGACTTATGATTCTATGGGTGGTCCTTCCACATCTCTTTCACCTTCTACTTCTTCGATCTAAATATTGTGTGGATCATTTTCATCTGGTGCTTCCTCCTGTACATGTAACATGAAATTAGTTCCTTGATTGTTTGTTTATTCCGTTGTTGCTCTTATGTGATAAATTATGTTTCCGGTTCTTTGATGAATATTACTCCTCTGATTCGTTTGAGGGTTGCGTCTATGTTGGGATTCTCATGCTTGAATGCGAAAGTGATTGTGAAGTTTTGTTGCAATGTACTCCATGTTGTAGTTCCTTTATGCAATTCCCGGTCTATATACCAGTTTACTGGTATTCCCTCTAAAGTATGTATGAAGTGATGAGGCCATTCCTCTGGTGGTGTCATCGTCTACAACGTTTTTCACTTCGCCAAGTGTTCCCCTGGTGCCTCTTGTCCTTCGTATTTTTTTTGTTGGTTGTATTCTTGTTCTGTGTTGAACCTTATGCACAGTAGTCACTTACATTGATACCAGTCTGTGATGGTATCTTTATGTGCACCCCACCATATTGCGGGTGTGGCCTTGAGTGCTAAGTCAAGTGCTAACAATTGCTAGTTTTCTAATACTTCGTCTTCATATTGTGTCAAGAATGTTTCCAAATCATTTAGTGTGTGGAAATTGGGTAGTTCTCTAATTTCTATGCCTACCCATCTTACTGCACGATATATTCTTGCACATCTTCGTGTGGATACTTCGTGTAGTCTCTGATTCCAGTTTTCTAACCTGGTGTCTGAGTCTGTGGTGCATGAAGTAATGCTCTACCAACTGAGTACCCCGTCTGCAATTGGGTTTACGTAATCCTCATCGCGCGCAGTTGTTCTATACAACTATTCGATCTCCTCTAAGTCTAGGCAAGTGGGTTCTACGAACCTCTCCCCTTCCGATGGATCTAGTGGTGCTATGACCCTGTATTCTTTGGATTCAAATGTCATTTTCCTAGTTTTCAAATTGATTATGGTCTGGTTTTCAAATTCCCAATCCAAACCAAGCAATGTCGGGTAAGGTATTGTTTCGTCTACTATTTCAATGACTTCAAAGTCTTTTTTAGTGCACACTCCATCAAGATCTACTTTCAGTCTACCTATTGGTAGGACTCTATGTTAATTTGCTAGTTTTAATTGGACATTTGAGTATCCCAGTGTTGGCTCTCCCATACATTGCCATGTCTTCTTTGGTGGCACATTCACTTCAGATCCTAGGTCTAGTATAATGTCTCCCATATCGAAATCCCCAATGTTAGCATTTAGTCTAAATTCCCTACTTGTTCTTCTTCTTGTGTGTAGGTGGTTGACGATTTTTGGTTCTAGATTTTTTTTCGTCTCACTGCTACATTTCTCTAGTATGTTTTGCAATATTTTCACACATGAAGGATCACTTAATACTTTCACGCATGATTGCAAAAATCCTTTGATTGTACTTACTTGTCTCTTGGGCTGCATTCTGTTGGTATGATCCAGTGATGACAACATCTCATATTCTGGGGCTTCCTTGAATGGTTTCCCAATTGAAGTCGACGTTGTGTCCTCCTGCTGAAATTCTTGTTTGGCTTCCTTAAAGGTCTCCTTTTCTTTTGGCACGTCGAACTGCTTTCTTGGTTCAGTGTTCTTCGTTACCCATTGGTTCTGTGTTGGTTCCTGTCGAACTGCGTCATTTCCTGTTTTAGTTCCTCCACGAGTGACTATATTGATGTTTCGTTCATCATCTCTTGCTTCAGCTGAAATCCACTGGACATTCTAATTGTTATGGTTCCTCTTTTCCTGAATATTTACTAGTAGTGTCGAACATTCCTCTATATCGTGGTCCGATGTGTGACAATACATACAAGTTGTTGGTGGAAGTGGAAATTCACGTGCATAATGTCCCAGTTGTTGACAATTGTGACATGTGACTGGTCCTCTACTGCGTCCAAAACCTCCTCTGGATTGTCCTCCTCCTTGGTAGCCTGCTCAGTCACCTCTCGGTGCGTTATATTGTTGTGCCTAATTGTATTGTGCGGTATTGTACTGGGGATGTGTCGGGTTATAATGCATCTACAGGTTATTTTATGGTTGTTGCATAGTATTGTACTATTGTTGCGCAGTGTTGTATGGAGTTGGGGCTTGATTAAATTGTGGCGTTGCTTGCCCAATCATCATTTCGGCATGTACCCTGTGTTAGCCCTTAACCAAGTTTTGAGAAACACTTGGTCATATTTGACCGTTTTGGGGACTTCGACAGCTTGTCAAAGATGGAGCGCAACGCGAAGAGGAAATCATGGAAGCTAGACCCCTTTTTGGGTTTTTGGGGATAATGTAATGGGATTGGGATGTTGACCCATGGGTTTACCCATGTTTAGGCCTATTTTGTATGTATATATAGATGTTTAGGCCATATAGAGGAGTAGTGGATGATATATCTATGTGATGTAGGCTAAGTGCCAAGGGTTGAATCTGTGTGATCAAGGATTTGTGCATTTTGTGTAAGACTTGCAGAGCCGAGTGCAAGTCCCTGTGAGAGACTGTAGAAGGATTTGTGTTGTAGTGCAAGGAAGAAGGATCTAGCGAGATGCGTAGATCTTCTGTCCTATGCAAAGAGGGATTTGTATGGCTCTGTATTGTAACCTGATTGACTGAAGCTAATAAAGAAGAAGACTTTGTGGACATAGCCCCAGGGTGGGGGTGAACCACGGTAAATCTGTGTGTTATGCTATGTGCCTCGACCTGATGTGCTTGTCTCTTCCTTTGCTAAGTGCTTTGATGTGTTTATATAGATCTATTTATGCTTTGTGCTTCTGAGATATGAGTGAATATTAGATCTGATATGTAGGATGCTTAGTGCTTGATCTGTCGAATCTAATCTATCTTGTTGTGGCTAAGTATTGAATTATCTTAGATCTAAGTGCATACTGCGATGCTCTGTGCTATCTGCGAAGTATCATAAGGGTTGAATATTGATGAATAATCTATGCTAGTTGATTGCTAAGTGTTATAATCACATATATGTGTCCCAGATAAGGTTGCAGACACCTGAGTCTTGCAACCACCCCTACCTCTACCTCGAGTGAGACTTCATCTTCTTCGCAGGTGTTGTCGAAAGGGCCGGTAGCTATGGTTTTGTTGGTGCATTGTTGTAGTGTTGAACCCTGGGTCTTCCCCTATGCCAACAAATGGTTCTGTTTCCAGGACCTGAAACTGTGATTGCTGGGAATTGAGCAGAAGAAGTTTTGTGCAAAGATTCATCCTGAAATTGTGAAATCTCTGTGCGTGGATCTATGCCCTAGTGTGCAGTGATCCACTTGATATGGAAAGCTCTATGTTGAAGAAGGAAGGACAGATCTTAAGGAAATAAGTCAGATCTGCAAGAAAATAGGTTAAAGAAAAGAAGTAAGATCTGTAAACTCTGTGCTCCAATAAAGGTAAGAATAGTTAAAAGTTCTTAGATTTGGAAGCTTTGTGCCCTGTAGAAGTAAAAGAAGTGAATTTTTTTGTTTCTAAAGCATGGATTTAGGTATGCTTGATAGATTTTGTCTTAGCTTGAAAACTAGGGCATTATTAGATGAAAGAAAATTTGATATGAATAGATCTGATAAGAATAATGAAAGATATGTTATACCTATGCATAGAAAGAATTTTTGGAATAACCAATGGATGCAGGATCCTAAAAATAAATTTTTGCAGGCTAGCCATTATGACCCTAGAAAGCAGTACAAGAAAAGTTGGGGATCATTGAAGAGAAAGAGAGGATTAACTCTTTGTTACAGTTGCAGAAGACCAGGACATCTTGCTAAGGAATTATGCCCTGGGAGAAACCCTAGTTGCCTCTGTTGTAAGGCTATTGACCATGAAGTACTGGATTGCCCTAGAATGATTGCTAGACTTGAAAATATGAATATGGAGCAAGCAAACTCTGAAGGAGATCAAGAGACTAATATTATAGAAGAACCCCAGAAAGAATCAGAGATTATGTTGCTGAAAATGAAAGAAACCCTGGATGAACATACAGATGTCAGTTTGTCAGAGATCTTCAAAGAAAAGGAGAAAATCGAAGTAAGAATAGGATACTTCGACATTGGTTGTGCTCTGGATGAGGGAAAACAAATGAACATTATGATAGAAAGTACTTGGGAAACCCTAGGAAGGCCTGATATGGTTCCTTCACTAGGAAAAATAGGGTTGTTTAAAGGAAAAATGGTAACCCTATGTGGTAGGATTACCCGGATAGCTATGAGTACCCATGGAGCTTCAACAGAGGAAGAATTAGAAGTTATTAAATTTATTGAGGACTATGCCCCATTTCCATCTTTGTTAAGCAAGATCTGGATTGAAAAAGACCAGATGCGGAGAAAAGAAGAAAAGGAAGCCCTAGAACAAAAGAAGCAAGAACTCATGGAATTTATGACTAGAAGGATCACCTACTTGATGGAAGAAAAAGAGAAAAGATCTAAGATATTGAACACCAAGGAATTGGATGTCGAAGCTATAAGAGAATTAGAGGAACCACAGAAGACCGAAATACCTAATCCATATGATGAAGGAGTATTACCCTTGGATCTAAAGAAAGAATCTCAGCATCATGAAGTGACTATGTCGAGATAAGATAAGAATCAAAATGAAAAAAGGATGACCGAGATGAAACTCACTGGGAAGAAGGCTAGGAAGCTAAGTGAGAAGAGATCCAAGATAGACAAGCTACATAAGACTCCAGGGGAAAGTTCGCAGAAGGAGAAATCACAGGAATTGAGCTTCGCCGAGATATTAGAACAACGACATACGACACTTCGCCGTGGCGAAGCAATATATCCGTTGGACCAATATACCCATTTGACTTCCACCCCGAACGAACAGAAAAGCATTAAAGGATCACCACCAGACCGTTGGACCATGCCATAATGAATGGATTAACGTTCATGGAAGCTTCATACCCGTTGCAAGTAGACCGTTGATGAATTTCCTATTTAGCTCACTACGTCGTGCCCGAAGAACACTTTTGCCAACTGAAAAATCGAAGCCCGTAGAACTAGTGATTGTCTATAGTGATCATTGCAAGCAGATTTTTCATCCTAGTGCAGTATTTTGAGATCATCATGACCCCGATTATCTTTCCCGAGTGCATATGTCCGACGAGCTCACCAAACTTGAGGAATTCGTCACATAGGTCCTTCTCGATTTAATGACTGAGAGAGTCATGTCAAAAATAAGAATGTCCATCAGAGTCCAAGCATCATCGACGGGAGGAGTGCAAGCCTCCCCATTGACTGCTTGAGCAGGAACATCTCGAGCCGACGCAGAGAGAAGAACTAAGCATAAGGACGACATAGCCAACGTGAAGCTAGTGCCATCCATCCTACCAGCTTACATACCCCCTTTGAGTGGTGATATTAACAGGGACAGTGTCCCTAGAGACTTTGAATACACCCTAGTCACTGCATATCTACCGAAAGGAGTACGCACCTACTGCGTAGATCAAGACAAGGTTACAGCGTTGAAGTTTTGCGACTTCAACCTGGGGGACCGTAAAGCTTACAACATGCTCACCCCGTATAAGTACTTGACAAGAACTAAGGGAAAGAATTCAAAGCTCATCCCTCAACAATGGATGATGAACCTCGCGCAGTCTACTTTGCTCAATGTTATGAAAATACCGCACTTCGGCAGACACCAGGAGGTGAATTCTTCTGTAAAATTGTTGCTAGCAAGTTACCACGGAGGATACCTGTGGTTATATCATCGCATAACTGTTGATCTGACACTGATAAATAAGATCATCGGTCTTAGCATGCAGGGCCCTGATCCCCATAAGTACTATCCTGGAAAGATCGTAGACCGTGCTCTTGCGCAGAAGATCAAAGAAGCCTATGGTGATGTTGAAAAAGGTGCGAGAGGCTACAAGGTAGCTTCTATTGAAAGTGGCGCAATGCGCCTCACATGCCAACTGATTGCAAGGAAGTTAGTATGCAAGAATCAACCAACACAAGTATCTGGATTTGTAGTTGACCTCGCAGGAAAGTGCGTAGAGGGACTACAGATGAACTGGGCAAATTACCTGGTGAATCAACTGGACATTGACTGAAGAGAATCCCAGGATCAGGGGCATGAATTCCATTTTAGCTGGCTCCTGATACTGATCGCTTTTGTTGCATGGGAGCTACTGGAAGGAGCAACCTTCCCAAACCTTGATCCCTTTGAGCCACTAGTCGCGAAGTTCAATACATTATGGTACTCAAACGACATGATCAAGCAATGGCAATCGAATGTCATTTTCCACACATACTATAACCAATTGAAAGCAGCCATAAGGAGTGAACCTCGCATAATCTCAAACACTTTACAGAGATTCTGACCTCTGATAAAGTTCAGTGCAGACTGCCACTTTATGTACCTAACCCCACTCGTTGATGAGTACCAGGAACAACTTCAATCCTACTATAATCTAATAGAAGAAGACCTGGAAGAGATTACCAAGGAATGGTCGACGGACCTCCTTGTTTCAGCAGACCCTGCAGAAATGTCCGACATCGACAGCCCTAGAACTGTGCAGGATACACCTGGGCCCAATAAGACAAAGAAATCAAAGACGACGAAGAAGACTAAAGAAGTCCAGGATGTTGACAGCCTATCTGTAAGGACGAATTCCATTACACCAAATGAAGAAGGTGATACAAAAACTCAGAAAGTCGAAGTACCACTTCCTAGGGATGAAGAAGACTCATCGAAGAAAAGGAAGGTCTCACCTCTGAAATCTTCCTCCAGAAAGAAACCAAGAACCCCTATAACCAATATGCGAACTTCCCTCTCATTGGATGACTTTGATTTCATTTTTGCAGCGGTCATCGATGATTCAAAGGAAATCATAGAGAAGAAGGAGGTGAAGCAGGAACAAATGTATAGCCAAATTGCGATTACGCTCCAAGGAGTACAACAAGCACTCCAGTCTAGCCGAGAAATCTCTACTACACCTCTGCCAAAAGGAACAATAGAAGTGGGAGATGAATCAATTTAGCTCCGTAAGATTGTTGATGCAGTTGAAGTATGCCTTCGACATGCAAAGGAAGAAAAAGCGCAGGCTACCTAGGCCCTAAAGAAAGCACAGGAGGAAATTATTGAACAACGCCAAGACACGCAACAAGAGAATAATGCTCTCCAAGCAAAATTTGAAGAAGACAGAGTGAATATCCAAAAAGAGAAAGAGCATCTGCTCGCAAAGAAGATAGGAATTGAAGAATCAATCAACATAGCATTTCGCTCCATGACTGGATTAGAGAAGAAGGTCGAAGATCCCATAGAGTTCCAAGTGACGAAGCTGGCTAAATTTATTCAGCAACTTCAATGAAGGGTCGTGGAATTAGAGCATTTGATGTTCTTTCCCGCATCATCTCCATAGTTCTGCAATATTTGTTGTCATGGCCCACTGACTTACAAAATATGCAATATGAATGTTTTGGAACTATCTAGTATTTCTGCATCATCGTGCAGTGATAAGGGTCATGACCCGGTTTCTTACATATTTTGCACCATAATCCTCCCTGTGGTAGCAGATTTGGCATACTTGTTTCCATATACCGTGTGGATGTTGGGCATTCATTCTTGTGGTGTCCTTTCATCCTACATGTGGTGCACCAAATGGCTTCTCATTTGTCCTTGTTCTTATTCTGGTTCAGCTGAAACATTAAATTATTCAAATCCTCCTTCAATTCGTCAATAATTGGGTCTGTCTGCTAGTATTGGTTCTCTTCCAGTTTTAAGGATTCCTATAGAGCCTATGCCTACGTCTAAAATTTTTGTTGTCGTAAGGGATATTTTAAGTGTGGGAGTAGTGAGTTGAAAAATAGGTGCTGATGTTCCATCTCGATCATAAGGTATTTTAGTTTTCCCTTTAGTCGCTTGAATCTCTGGTCAATCTCCCATATAGATTCTCCTGGTTTATGTCTTATCTCAATCATCTCATTCATGTACTGATCCTCTGATCTCAGATTCTGGAACTCATTAATCAATAGCTTCTTAATGTCTGTCAGTGTCCTCGTCGTCCTAGAGGAACTGTTTGTGTCTAGACTCGTGTACCATTCTAGTGTGTGCTCTTTGAGCGTAATCGCTAGCTGGGCAAGTTTGGTATCTTCATCAGTGATCTTCTTTGCCTCCCAGATCTTTTCACAAATGAACAAATGATTCTCAGGGTCTTCTGCTGCTTCTCCTCAAAATTCTGGTAATCTGATAGTGGGATCATGTCCTGCCATTCTGAATATTGAACTACTTCCTCCTCCACACGGTGTAGATAATTGACTAGTGTTGCCTGAACTGGCTCCTCTAGTTATTTCTCCTAGTGTACATGTGCTTCTTGATGTCATACTTCCTCCGAAATTCGGTTGTCTAAATGGTGGTGTTCTCTTTGGTGTATTAGTCACACATGGATTTATGGGTTCCACACTGACATTAATATGGATAGGATGGTTTCCTTCTCCTCCCGTTATTGGGCCTGTCATCTTCCTCTCATATGTTGCACATAGGATTTCATCAATCTTATCCATAGGCCGGAGATCCTCTACGTCTTCCTCATCGCTCACCAATCCTTTCCTCACGGCTATGACTCTCTTCTTGGTATTCACCTTATATTGGTAGGGTACTCCGCTACGCATCATTCATGATGACGCCAAGACCCACTTGAGTTGGTCATCATCCATCATGATCGATTCCAAGGGTTCCTCCTCCTTCTTTCATTTATCCTTACCTCCTTCCATTTATCCTCTCTCTGTCAGTGTTTCCCCCCTTCCCCCATGCATGCAGGGAAGTTTAGTTGTCTAATTCCATTGTCATTACACCTTTCTTCTCACCACACTTATGTCCCTTACTGTACTTGTTGTCAAAATTAAAG